>QFET01000680.1:0-10459 GCA_003316355.1 Tuber calosporum | reverse complement strand
GGGGGGACGGGAGGAGGTGACAGCAGTTACCCAGGCCACCAGGTCTCTGACTGAGGCTTCAAGGTTGGCCAAGGGAAGGGTGGGGATAGTGGGGGGAGAGATAGCGTTGTTGGTATTGGTAGCCTGGAGGCGCTCCAAGCGAGTACCGATAGCGCCGATACCTGTGATCAGCTTCAAGGGAGGGGGATAAGAACAGCCTCACCAACAAAGAGGTCGCGGAGGTCGGTGTCCCAGAGGCGAGGGAAGAGGTCCTGGTTTGGATCCATAGAGGGCCTAAGCTCATCATATAGCTGCCTGAGCAGGGGAAGGTTAGGATTAAGGGGGCTGGAGGACTGCGATGCTGAAGACGAGGCCAGGCTGGGCAGTTCTGCGGGTGGGGCAAGGGGGGCAGTAGAGCTAGGGCGGCCGCCATATGGGTTGCCAAGCTCTGAGGTGCGGGATTGTGGCCTAGAGGCCCTACCAGTATTGTGAGCCATACCTGTTGGGGCTGGTTCAGGGGAAGTGCAGGGTCGCTTATAGGTGAAGACTAAGCGAAAAGCGAAATTTGGTGTGTAGAGATGCTTGCCACACAAATCCTGGTGGTTTTGTGCGGCCGAATGTGGTAATATTTTCAAGCGAGAGGGAAGAACAGGGCGTGGAGTGTACTGTAGTCTGCAGTATTATAGCTGTATATTTATACTTGCGTCTGGTGCAGAATTTGTATCTGTTAGACTTTGTGAGGGCTTAGGAAGGCTCAATCAATTTGGGTAGGGAGATTTGATCCAATGGTTGTAATTTTGTAGTGAAAAATCATCTAGCCTTGTTGATGCCACCACCCTGCTGAGTCCTGACATAGTCTATTTCTGTGACCGAGTTGCTGTTTTACACCCTGGGTTGCAAATCACATAAAGAGTATCCAACTTCAGCTTGGAAGTACGAGTACACGGCATCTTCTACCTAAACAAAAGTGGGCTTTTCGATACCTACCCATCCAGCCCAACCCACCAACAATAAATCCTCTTCCCCCTTCATATCTTCAGAGCTTAAAAGATCTATACCACCCTCCCTAACCTTTACTGCTTCCTAGATAATTCCCTTTCTACCTGTGCTACTTGAAAGCAACAAGCAGGCAGATATTCTACAATTATTTAACTATTACACCATGGCAATAGCTACCTAGGTTTTTGATATATTACAAGCCTCTCTTGTACTTCCCTTGGATTCTTCCCACCTGCTTGTCCTCCCTGCAAGCAACTAAAATCAAGGTAAAACCTAGTTTACTCTGAGATTCAAAATATTCTTCTACCTGGACTCAATCTGCTTCCCATCCATTCTTCGTACTAGCTCTATAAACAAATGCTATGATAACAAAGAACTCAACCCATTGACCAGTAAGTTGGAGTATAACTATATATGTAGTTATGAGAACACATACTAATAGGCTATTAATTAGTGATCAGTGACCTTAGGAACAATGGTTTATAACAAGGTAAATATGAAGGGGTTAGAGCAGAAGGCCATCACTGAAAATTCTGTATTGGTTATTCCAGAAGCTAAGTTGTCAGATAGGTTAAATTAAATGCTTAAGTTTTAATACTAAGCTGAGGCTTATGAGCTACGAATTGTTAGATAGATATTCTATAAAAAATCTAAAAACCCCTAGTGAGCAACTTCATGTTCAAATATGATAATGTCTAATATAGAGAAGTAGTTAAAGCTAAAATTTGACTAACTTTGCATTCAAGTAAAGTAGATACTTGAAGGGAAAAGTAGTTTAATAGAACTAAAAGTAATATATAAGGGAAAGTGAAATCAAAAAAGGTTAGTAGATTACTTGAAGGTAGACAGATAATCAACTGATGCCAATCTCAAGTTGAAATAGGTCGACATAAATGACATTGTGGTCTTAACGATCTGTCCTCTATTTTCTCACTTTAAAGATGTAATTAAATATAATTTTCAGTTATCTTGTAAGAAGGAAAACACCTTCAAAGATTCTAAGACTATTAGTTGGAAGCAATTTTAGGAGATATATTATATATCTTATAATGAATAGAGTTATGTTTTAATTGTGGAAGCAAAGAAGGTCAGACTTGTGCAAGCGAGAAAAGAGTACTTTCGTTCTCAGAACTACATATTGAATCTCAACCGTAGTAGTAGTGTTTATAGATTTGTCAACATGGATGCAAGTTAGAGAATGGTCTCCCTTGATTGAAAGTTCAAGATTAGTGATAGGATGGTATAGCTATTGGACTCAATGGCAGAGAACCAGAAGATATGGATGGCAGATTATTCTCTTGGGAATAAATGTTTTAATATTGCCTAAGCCATGGTGTGACCGACATGGTTGAGGATATTGAGACAATAATTTGTCCTACCATCTACAGGACTCTTTGTTCTTGAAAGAGAATTTCCCCTACCTTATCTACTTCACTATACTGCTGCTCGTTGCGATATTCCCCCTTTGTTTCTTACTTCATTTATTTGTCCTTTTCAGTGTCAAGAGCATGATTTGTAATTTGACTATTCTTTATTTAGTTTCCAAATTTGTTCTTTTATCATTGTTTACCACTCCAAAGCTATTATGTATATCTTGAATTGCTTTACTCATTGTTTGTACCTCTACCCTAAGCCTAGTTAGAATAGTAGTATACTACTTTATTTTTCTCTTCTTTCATTCAATTTACACCAGCCTGGGCCCTGTATTTAATTCAATACTTTTCAGAATGATGGAACTTTGTATTTTATTCTAGAAATACCTGCAAGATCAAATCTCCTTGACAAATGATATCATACTATTAGTATAAACGGCTCCACCTTACATATTAATTAAACTCAAATGGCACTCAAACAATGCTTAGTTATTCTATACACTTTCCTTCCAAATTTAGGTTATAAGAATGCTAGTCAACTCACATTAGTATCAATTAGCACAACCTGTTTGTGCTATAATAATTTCCCATCCTGCTATTTCTGCAAAAACCTAAACCCTCCTTGTACCCTGGTACTAGAAAATGTTCCTATTAAGGACTAGGGTGATAATTGAAATTTCTGATAGTTGGGTATTATAGTTGGTTGTACATTAGATGAATATTGGAAAAATCTCAATATCTTCTACTCTAAACCAAACTTAGAAAATCTTGGTATCAGATATGTGACTTGTGAACCCAAACCTGTTTATCCCATAGTGTAGGCTATAGTCTTTACCAAAATCAGGCCAATAAATAGATATCTTATTTCCTAGTTTGAGAATTAGCAGTCTTGCATTAAGAATCTACCTGTTCTGTAATGGAATTATATTATATTTGTACTACTACAACTTACTTGATATTAGTTATTGCTTATTTGTGTTTATACCTGATAAGTAATACCCTTTGGTTGTTTTTCACTCTTGGCTATGACTTTCTATGTAGTTATTGTTTCCTTGTTTCACTTATATTTATCCCTCCCTGCCTCCTGCCAGGGAGGTATTGCTATATGGTTATTATTACTACTGAATTAGTGTAGTATAATGTAACGCTTGATCTTACCTGATTGGATTCTATTACTTATTTTTTTAACTACATCCTATTAGGCAAACATGACTTTCGAGAGAACAACGTGACATCCAAAGTTAAAGGAGTATGAGTCTAAACCTCCACTACTCACTAGCCCTGACCTGCTCCAGGTTTGCCATGGGAGACGACACTAGTTTCTTATACAGTTGCATGTTAACTTTGAAAAACTAGTAATTGAAGGACCTCTTGTAAGCAATGTAAAAGTCATGACCGTTACCATCCAAGTGTATAAGGTCACATGTTCAAGTCTCTAGTCGAATAGGGTTTCTGGTAGAATGGGATATTTTTACCAAGGGTCTTCACACATACAAAGCCTCCTACAAGGTGAAAATAGTTACCCAACCGTGAGACTTGAACCGGAGATCTAAGAATGACACCCTGACATTGAATAACAGGTCAAAGGAGGAAATCGGTAACTTGCTTCAAGATATATAAATGATAAGATGCTGTAAGCCAAGGAGACGACTGGTATCACTGATGAATGTCAGCATGAGGACTGATCAGCTCAATTACCGATAGGACTACTGAACAAACTTATTTGGTGGTGCTATGGATCAATACCCAGCTATGGATCACCTGTTTTAGTATCAAATCTGCAATGAAAATTATTACACTACTATCCTTAAAGCCTACATGAGTCTATAATTTAACTAGATATATCATTGTCTTATAACTGAAATCACACATTATTTTTCTCCATTATAAGTTGTTTACTAATAGTATAAAGACAAATAATTATCAATTTGAAATAAGAAGCTTTAAGATTAAATATATCTGTGATTGATTGTGATACAGTTAATTTGAGACCTAGAAGAGAAACTTTAGCAGGTAGGGAATTACCTCTAGCAGTAAGTTACCTTGATATTTTACTACATAAAGTCAGCTATTGAATTTTAAATAGTGAAATTTTGACTTACTTCATCCACCTCCAAATAGCAATCACCTTCTCCCCTACCATCATCATCAGAACTCACTAACTCCTCCTCCACACTCTCTATAACGTCAACCACTACCTGCTAGGTTCTAGGTTTTAGCTTTCCTCTAATAGTATTTGGGCTTGCTTGCTAGCTCGTCTTTAAAGATCAAGTTAGGGGTAGAGGATTCTAAAGATAGGCAAATCGGACTTGGCCTAAATCTTATATGTTCCCACTGGTAATTCAACTGCAATTCCAGTCTCTACAAGACCTTGTTCCTTGGCTGAGATTATGAAATCCACTAGTGCATACAGGTCATGGCTGGCTACCAGTCGGTAGCATTTCGTAGGCATGGGGGCCTTTGGGGATAGCAATTTTATCTGTAAAGAGCCTGTGATATTTGTGCCAATTAATTTTTTCGTCCCTGTCTTGTTCGTTTAACAGCACCAGAGTGATTTCGAATTGTAAAGGCTTGAGTATTGACTGTTCGCTATGCTCAGCTCACTCCTCTGGACGGTGCTCCAGCCATTGGCTTAATGCAAGAGGCCTTCCGCCTTGTGTAGCTGGTCGATAGACAATTATGAAATTGTAGTTCGCCAGTTGTTGAGCCCATTATATCTCTCGTGGATGCCATACCTTGGTAGTAAGGAAATTCTGTAGATTCTGATGTTTAGTGTAAACAGTTACTGGTTTTTCTGTTCCAACTAGGTACTTTTTCCACTCTTTGAATGCTTCGAGAATCGCTAATAGTGCCTTATCATGGATCTCATAATTTGACTCCTGTGGGCTCAGCTTTCGTGAGTGATAGGCCACTAGAAGTATCTTTTTGTCCTTAATCGGTGAGAGGACGAATCTCAGAGCAAATTCATTAGTATCGGTTTCCACTATAGTATCTGTGTCAGTGTAGAAATGAGAGAGTATTGGGGCCGGGATGAATATTTGTTTAAGTTCTTCAAATGCCCTATCTTCTTCTGGCCCACAGCGAAATTTTCTGGGGTGGCTCTTCAATGTTTCGGTAATTAGTTTGCAGATTTTGGAGAAATCCTTATTGAACGTAGGTAAAAATGGGCAAAGCCACTGAATATTTGCCCCCCTTTCATGGACCCATGGGCTTTCCAATTCTTAATGCTCACAACCTAGCTTTCACTCATGGTGACTCCATCGATTAGTACAATTAACCCAAAAACTCAACTGTGTCAACATTGAAGACTGACTTGGTGATTGATAGTGCTAGATCATATTCTTCCAACCTAGAGAGAACCCTTTTGACCAATTCAATATGTGTCTTCTTTGATTTAGAATAAATGAGAATGTTGTTGAGGAATACCACCACCCCATGATCTAAGAATTAGTAGAGAATCTTATTCATCATGGCCTGAAATGTTGCTGACGCATATACCAGCCCGAACTGTATTACCTAGCATTCCAAGTGCCCAAAACACGTGCGGAATGCCAGTTTCCACATCATTCCCTTCCTTGATTCGTACAAGGTAATAACTATCTTTCAGGTCGAGCCTAGTGAATATTTAGGCCCCTGGTACCAGTTCGCGTAATTCATTCATAAGTGGCAACAGGTATTTGTTTGCCACAGTGACTTTATTTAACTGTTGGTAATCTACACACACCCTCCCTCAACTGTCAAGTTTAGGAACAAATATAATTGGTACCCTTGCAGGAGATTTGCTTTCTACAATTTTCCCCTGATCTTTTATTTTCTTCTAGTATTTACTTAGCAAATCTAGCTAGTGTGCAGACATTGGATATATTGGGCCCCATGAAGGTACTGCGCCGGGTATTAAGTCAATTATGTGGTCAAAGGTACTTCTTCCTCCTAGTTTTTCTGCTGTTTCCTGTGCCAAAACCCTTTGGAATTCATGGTATTCCTGAGGTATTTGTATGAACTCAGTTGCATCTAATAATATAGGAAATTCTCCCTCGATTCTTACGATATAGTGGGCCTTTAGGTCATTGGCGATAGTTTCGTCCCATTCAAATATCTGGTATATGCCTTCCTTGTTAACATGACTGTGACATTTTTTATCCTTAAATATCTATTTTTGCTCATCCTCGATGTGCCTTATGGGATGTTCTGTATGCCACCAACCGAACGGGATGATATGGTCATCTTTGCAGGCATTAGCAATTACGGATGAAATATGACATCGGTGGGCATTACTCCCGATATCTAACTGGATAGGATATGCAGTGTGTTTTCCCCCTTTTAGTGCTATTGTTTCCTTGAAGGTATAAATATCTAATCTATGTGTGCGTGTGTTGTATGATTAGCGATGATTGTTAAACAGTTTTTGGTTAAGCGGGAATATATTAGATCCTGACTCAAATAGTTCACGAATTTGGATCTGTTTTCCATTGGCTTCAATGGTCGCCTTGCCTTCTAGGCATGAATAATAAGGCACGGCTGACACATGAATTTTGTTTCCTTTGTTATGATAATTTAGGGCCTGTGCGGGTTACTTGTATGAGATGTCCTTATTGTACTAACTAAGGTATTTGTTACCATGCCTGCACGGTTTTGACTATTGAAGTCTCCTCAGACAAACTAAAATCTGAGCCTTAGGTGTACTGGTCAGCCAGCTACCAGCGGTCTTTACCCCTTGCCGAAGGGTTCCCATACACCTGCCATTTGCCCTGCCTAACTTGAGCCGAACTGGTATCATTAGGTTATGTTCAGGGGATTCTTCAGGCATCGCCTCGATTACCACTGAAGTCTATCGTGCCTATCCTGTCCACAAAGCCAGTGTCTAGGTTTTGGGATGGATTAACCACACTCTATTTAGCGTGTGAACTATGTAGCCATAGTTTACCTTCTCTTCAACTTTATTGTTCTTGATATCAGGAATCCTGTTCCGTTTATTCAACTATCCTAATGTCTAGTCGACCTGTTATATATTGTTGTTCCTGGAAGGTGTCTCATGATCTGGGATAGACTCATTCCTCCTCGTCATTCATTAGAAGTTTCTTCTCAGTGCTAGTCTGTCTACTGTTTGTTGGAGCTCTGGAAAGGTTAGAAGGCTCTATAAGGAAACATGTGTAACTAAGGGTCTTTCGTACTGAGGTCCGATCTCCACCAAATTCTGCGCTCCCCTTTCTCCTTTTTTGAGTTTCAGGATCAAGGAGTTAGTCCCGGACTACTACGAGCCACCGTCCTAGTCACTCGCTTCTTGCTCACCTTTCATTCTTAGGTCGGAATAACTCCCGTAGGTCTGGATTGCTTTTCCTGATTTTTACTTGGCTTTGTGTTTCCCACGGAGAAGCACAGAATACATGCTAGTAGGACCTTGCAGAGGTCAAGCCCCCTTGTTGATTTCGGTTTCGCTAAGGCGTCTGTAACCGAGTACCCAGTCGCCGTTGCTGCTGGTGCCTGCAAACCTTATCTTAGGTTTCATCCATGTCGTCAAGTTGCCAAATTCGTAGTTGGTTGACTCAGTTCACCCTTGTTGATAGTGAAGTTAGCCACTTTGGTGACGTTGTTGCCAGGGTCCTCGATATTGGGCTTTGAAATTTCCCCCCTTTCTGTCCTGTAACAGACACCTGTGCCTGTTTCCTACAGAGCTTCCAAGTATGGTCAGCCAAAGTGCAATGGTTACATTGATTGGCTTTCCTTCGTTTTACAATTTTGTCTTTAAGGATTCTTTTTTGAGCTTCCACCCAATTAGTATGTTTAAGTTTCCCTTCAGTGGAGGCTTTTTTCCCATTTTCTGCTTGTTTTTTCAATTCAAAGGGAGGACTTTTCAGCTGACGTATAGGTTTTTCATTTTTTATTACCAGTAGTGGTCTTCCTAGATTTGGATTGCTCCTCCTGTTTTCTTTTCTAGGAATCACTTTTTACATCTTCGTTTTTTAGAATAGCGAATGTTGTTCCTTGAACGATTCTTCTGCCTTGGTAACCCAGCAAACTGCCTTGATTTATTCGCTATCTAAGTCATGATTTTCATGTGATTGCGAACACATGGCTGAAATAGGAAGTTGCCACTGAATTATGATACTCCAAGCGATACTAGATACTTCTACCTCGATGTTGCGGTTTTCCATAGTAAGGAGATACCTTTCTATTTCTCCTGTGTACCTAACCTTCTCCATCTAGGCTAAGGCCTTTTGTGCCTTATGCAGCAATCAGAACTATTCTGTTACTACGGCCAGGAAGTAGATGGAGAAATCATAACCCTTATGTTTTGGGAATCCATGGTATCCCGGCATTGTCTTACAGGATGTAATTGCCTAAAGGGCCACCTCAGTTCCTTTCATTTTCCTAACGCATAATAGAGGCGTTTTTCATCTTTTTCCCTTGGCCATGGGTTTCCTCTACAGTAATCCCCTCAATTTAGTAACCATTCGTTTACAACTAGAGTAGGCTTCTTTAGAAAATTAAATGGAGTATTGGCCTGCCACTGTTAGTCCGGGCTCATGCTTGCCATAGTCAGTCCACCCAGGGGTCAGGCTCAGATTTGATCTTTCAACCTGGTGGCTGTCGCCGTGGTGGTTCACCATATTGTTGCAACAGACCTCCTGGATCGTCTGGGTCGGGTTCATCGTCTCCAGGGTTAGGTGCATTTGTGCTGGTCCCATTCCGCCATTTCCGTAACCATCTCCACAATCCACTCCTTTGACCTTGTCTCCACGGCGGATGAACAGGAACTCTTTTCCACCATCAGCTGTTGTCCGTTTTTCCTACTGCGGATTTTCTACTGGCTGTGGTTCCACGATTTCCCTAATATGAGGTGGGTTTCTGGCAACTTGGAGTTGCATTACCGCCTCGCTTATTCGTCCTAATATAGGATTCCTTGGGACTAACGCTGCAATCTGCCTCTTCTCCTTGGCTTCTCTTTGAATGCGTTCTAGTACTAATCGTTGGTGGAGTTCCCTGAACTGCAGTCTGTTCTGCTCAGGTTCTTTCTGTGCCACGACCTACCTTTGAAGAAGTTCATCTCTTTGGCGGGCTAGAGCCTCTTCCAATTGGCGGTCTCGGTCAAGAGATTCCTTTCCTTTTGCACTGATTGTCACAAATCATAACCTAGCAATATGTGATGTTTCATATGACTCACGATTTGTGAGATCATTTATGATTAAGATAATTTATTTGTTTGATATATGGTTTTTATGACTCACGATAGTGAGGTCAAATAATATTATGACTTTCGCACCTAACTACAACCAGAGTCAGGGGTTTCATGCATGTGATGCGACTAGTGCACAGGACGTATTATGGTTATTGGATAGTATGGGGAATGTATACTATGACTCACAATTAAGTCTTTGTAAAGAGGTGACTCATAGTGAGGTCGGCAGGGTTAGGGTTGTGGGAAGAGTGTCTATATAAGGAGGCTCACGGATGCAGGTAGATAGCACGCTTCGCTTACCCTATTATCCTGCCTCTACCTTTTGCATCACCACGCCAAAAGTGTACACGGTTCCTACGAGCCCATCCGCACCTTTCCTCGCTTAGGTCCTTGCGTACCCTAAGCCTGGTCATAGCGCAAGCCGGTCCCCCTCCCTCCACTCTTTTTGCCGCTGCTCCTGCACCACCCTCAGCCACTGCCTCCACTGTGGACATCCCCCCCCACCTCAGGTTCCTGTCCCTCTTCACTGATGAGACCAAGGAAGTCATCAACTTCTCATCCTCTCTGGTCCCCACCCTCTCCCCTGGTGGCCTTGACGACCTCTCCACTGGGGAAATTAACCTAATCCCACTGCTATGCGGCGCCCTTCATTCAATTTCTGCTCTTGGCGTACAGCTCGACTTTCTTTCCTCAACAGTCGCACTTGGCAGTGCTGGCTTACCCAACCCCTCTCCCAGAACAGATCCTAAAGCCCCCAGCCTTACCTCAATCCGCTCTGAGCTTCCCGACTTGGCGCACCGGGTCATACTGGCTCCCCCTCCCACCACTATTGGTGCCCCCCCCATACACGAACGCCCTGGCACTACCCAGCGACACTCTGGGCCCCCATCTGCCCCTCCCCCCTATCCACCTGCCCCTGCCTCGGAAGCCC
>QFET01000679.1:0-13246 GCA_003316355.1 Tuber calosporum | reverse complement strand
GCCCCTGCCTCGGAAGCCCCTCCCCTGGTAATCCACGGTTTCTCTGGCGATCAGTTCCGGGACCGTGATACTTCCGCCTCCTCCTCTGCTCAGATCGTGGTAGGTAGGAGGAATAGGATCAAGTCTCCAATAAGCCCTCCCTCTTGGCCCAAGGTTGCTGCTGCAGCAGCCACACAAGCGACCCCGACCTCCTCCAACTCTGACTCTCCCTCCCATCAACTACATTCACCGCCCTCGCCACCCCCCTCCACCTCAGCCGCCCACAGGTTTTTTGCCCCCCTCTGCTCACCAGCCCTCCGCCCTGATGCAGCAGTCATATCTGGCCTCCTGCCTGATCTGGCCATCTCCGTTCTCGTTGATGCAAACTTCTCCCTTCCCCGTGGATTCAAGGCCTGTGTCAACGATCGAGGCTCTGTCTCCCTCACTGGCCTTGATGGCCAAGTCCCTGCCCTCTCTTACGCACCCTATTTTGAGGCACTTACCAGGCGCCTCAATCAATCTTTTCCAGGTGGCGATAACCCCTCGCTTCCCTTCCGGCCAGCCCCAACAGCCATTCTGAAAGCGATCCATTCTCTCCCCTCCTCCTGCCTACCCGTTAATGAAGATAACCTCTTCTTCCGCCTCTCCAACTCAATCTTTAACTACACTGTTGTCCCCTTCCTCTCTGCTAGGTTCCTTAATAGGGACCCAACCTCCCATCTCAAGCACTCCTGCTCAGTTATTATAACCACCGCCCCAGAACACGCCTCCTCCCTCCTCCCGCACGTCCCTCTATTCTCAGTCAATAGAAGGTCTGAGAGGGCCTCCTCCTCCTCCCCCTACACACAGTGCCACAACTGAAGAGCCTTTGGCCATGTAGCCCCATGATGCAAGACCCCAACCCAGTCTGTCCCTTCTGCTCCCTTCACTAGACTAGAGTTGACTCACAGATGCTCCAATCCCTCATGCACCAAGCAGGGCAACATCAAATCACTACTAACCTGCTGCCTGACCTCCCCCCCACACTGCCCGACTTGCGATGGTGATCACTCCGCCCGTGACCGAGAGTGTCCATCTAGGCCCCCTCCTCCCTCTATAGCACCCCCTGCCGCCCCACACTCCACAGACAAGGACGAGATGGATGTCTTGTCAGACCTCCCTCCTGACACAACAATCACCTCACGACCATCCATACTGCCTCCAGGCCCCTTGGGTCCTGCCGTTGACCTAAGCACTCTCAGGCCCATGAGCCCAAGCAAGTCCGTCCCGGGTATGTCCAGGTCCTCCTCCCGGCACGGTGCCCCACCCACCCAGGTGGCGCCCAGCCCTGCTCCTGCCCCCCGTGATCCTATGAGCTCTGCCCAGTAATGGATTACACAACTACCCCTGCCCTGCATGAGGCCCCTAGGTCTTCGTCCTCTCTCTCCCTTGCTCAACACAACTGCCTGGGTAGCTGGTCTGAGTTTTCTTCATTTTTTACTTCTTTAGTTGAACTTTGCCTTCCTGTATCCCTGAAGTGTATCCAGGATCCTCAAGTGTTACGTGGACGCGTCCCTACTTTTGGTGGGTTCAAGTCCTTCTTCCCCCCTTGTTACTCCCCTAAAAAGCCACAGGTCGCTTGTTATGTTTCTTCTTCCCTACTCTCTGTGAGTGTTAGACTTCCTGTTTTCCTTGGGAGATCTGACACCATGAGCCTTGATTTTTTCCAGACAGATAGGCTGTTTAGGTTTTCCTTTTCACACCTTCGGGTACTAAACTTGTATTCTCTCCCTGGCAGTGCATCCGCCTTGCGTACTATTTCTTCTATTGAGTTGTTTCCTTTGGATAGGTTTCCAGTTGTTTCCCTGTGTGACTTCAATATCCACCACCCTTCCTGTGACCGCCTACAGGCCCACTCCCCCTCTGAGTTAGCAGTTTATTTCACTTACTTTTTCAGGGCTGCCGAGCGTGGCTACCGCTCTTGAATACTCCTGATGTCTATATCCGCTTCCCTTAGGGTGGCAGAGGCAGGCCATCTGTGTTAGATCTTTCCTTTGCTTCTCCTCTATTATTTCCTTTTTTCTCCTCATGGAGCACTCCCCTCCCCTCTACTGCCTCTGACCATTTCCCCATTCTACTCTCCTTTAGGCATCCTAAAGACCCACAACCTCCTCCCCACCCCAACTGGGCCTTGACTGACTGGGCTACCCTCTCACCTCTGCTAGAGAGAGTGACGGTCCCCCACGCCCCCCGCCTTCCCACTGCTGCCTTACTATTCTTATCGTTTGACACCAATTTCGGTTTGTTCTCTCCCTTTACGCAACTATACCCCCCTCACACGTCCATCTCCCATGGCCAAGCCCTGGTGGTTACCCCTCCTCTCTACCTTTTGAAAGGAACACCACTGCTCTGCTCGCATTGCATGTCCTTACTGCTCTTTGAGTGACATCTCTGCCGCCAGACTGGCCAGCCTCAGCTACTTCAAAGCCATAAAGAGAGTATAAAAGGTCTACTGGACCACCCACCTCCTCAACGCCACTCCCTCCACCCTTAGGGCCACCAAACGCCTGGCCCTAGGCTACTCCACAACTCGCTTCCCCACTCTGCCGTGGGCCAAAACCTCCGTGTCTATTAATAATGCCCTCCTAAATTATTTGTTTGTACCATGTCCCGCCCCATACGCCCCAACCATCCTCCGCCCCTACTCAGACGCCCCAGAGCTGTCCTCAGATAGATCTATGCCGCCCTCAAGGCCTCCTATTGCTCCTCAGCACCAGGCCCGACACTATCCCCTATGGGGTATGGAAAGTAGTCCACTGTACCTCGCCCTTCCTATTAGTTTCACTCCTCTCCCCTCTTCTCCTTCATGATTTCTACTCTCATTCCCTCAAAAGGGCCAATTGCGTGGTCCTGGACAAGCTAGGCAAGCCAGCCTATGACACCCTTGCCTCCTTTAGTGTCATAGTCATCCTCGAACCAATCTCCAAGGTTCTGGAGAGAATTGTCGCCTCCCGCCTCGCCCTCGTCGCCAGGGCCTGTAGACTCCTCAGTTCCAACCAATGTGGCTCCCTTACGGGCCTTTCCTCCTTTGAGGCCGTCACCACCCTTGCCCATACAATCCGCACCCTGCACGGCCCAGCCCTCTGCCTCTCCAACCTCTTCCTTGATATCAAAGGGGGTTTTGATAACATAGATGCCGATTTTCTCTCCGCCGTATTCAGGAAAAAGGCGACTACCACTACCTCATCCCCTGGGTCAGGTCCTTCCTTACCAGCCGCACCTCCAGTCTTCTTTTCCAGGGCTCAACCGGAATTTTTTCTTTCGTTTCTGTTGGCACCCCTCAGGGGTCTCCTATATCTCCTTTGCTTTTTGTTATATATGTTTCTTCCCTTCATTTTTCCCTTCGTAGTGGCCTTATTCTTTCCTATGTTGATGATTTTGCATTAACTGTATCTTCCTCCTCCTACTGCCGCAATGTTCAGCTACTGCAAGCGGCTTTCTCCAGGATCAAGGGCCGTGGGTCAGCGCGCCTTGTTCCCTTTTCAGTTTCCAAGACGGAGCTTATCCTCTGGTGCACTAAGAACCAGCACGGCTCTCTTTGGATTATTCCCATACACTTGGATGGGTAGGTCTTCCATCCTGCCAACTCTCTCAGATGGCTCGGCTACTGGCTCACCCCATCCCTTTCCACCTCCACTCATTTCTCCAAGCGTCTTGCCCCTGCTCCAGGTGCCTTCGCCACTGTTCGCACGCTTTTCCCACTAGAGGTAGGTATTTCCCCCTACCTTTGCCATCGCCTTACCGTCTCCCTTCTTCTCGCCATTCTTACATATGGGGCGGACCTCTTTGTACCCTCCTGTGGTATGCTACGGCACATGAACATCTTCTGGTACCAGATCCGGAAATGGATTACCAACTACTTCCGCTTGACCAGACTCTCTGTCCTCTCCCTGCAGAGCTGCCTCCCACTTATCGCCCTCCTATGCGCCCACCGGTGTAGGCTAACTGCACTCACATTTGTGTGCGCCCCCCCCACCATCAACCCTACTGTAGGGCGCCTCCCCCTGGACTTTCCCTTTCTCATGCAATCCCGCGCTCCGGACTCATGGCATGACCTCGCGAGATGTCTCTAACCCAATATCTACTCTCTTTACAGGAGAGCTTCTGCTCCCTCACTGCCTGTCCGCACACACCTCCTAGAGGATTCGATGGCCCACCTTATCCTCCCCATCTCGGGATACTTGTCCTTCGCTCCTATACCATGCACAGATCTCGTACCTCTCTGTCCTCCTCTCCCCCTGCTACCTGCCCTGTGAGCCGCCTACACTGGCCTCAGGAGGCGGGCCCACAAGACCCTTATCAACGACTGGGGAGATGCCTGTTTTCCCACACTCTACTACCCCCACAAACAGTCCCTGTCCCCACATCCCTATATGGGCCTTAGTAAGTTCATGGCAGGCCGCATTCATCAGATGCGTGCACAGAAGAGCTACCTGGCCCTCCACACCTCTGGGGTCTCCGTGGGGGAACCCACCCTCAGTCCACAATGCTGGGATTATGATGAAGACTTCCAGCATGCCATATTTTTCTGCGCGGCCACCGCCGATGTAACGAACCCTAGATCAGTTGGTATAGCTTACCGAACCTCAGCCCAGCCAGTGGTCCTACTAGGACGTGGACAGGAATGGTACCAGACACCTGCAAAGTGACATAGCAACCATAAGTACCTCTCTTGAAGAAAGGGTATTTAGGTACCTAGTTAGATAGGGTAACCCAGCAAGGCCGGGTAACCTTGGTGCACACTTAGGTAGGGTAACCCTGCTAGACAGGGTAACCCGGAGCTACAGTCAGGCAGGGTAACCCTCTTGAGCTAGGTAACCCGGAAGCATGGTTAGGCAGGGTAACCCTTTAGATAGGGTAACCCATCACCTCAGTTAGGCAAGGTAACCACTTAGGCAGGGTAACAGGGAGCCGTAGGAAAACATGGTAAGCAGTGTAAACGGCGCCGAGTGTGCTACATTCCTGTAACCAGGTGTTTCTAGCTCGTGGAATCGCGTGTAACAAATAGGTCAGTTACGCGGAACCTTCTGGTGACGCAAGAGGGCTTTACACACACCTCTGCAGCGATTTGCCCCATGATAGGGCCCACTTACCCTACCTTGAGGGTGGCGGGTGAAATCGTGAACTTCAAGTTACCCTCCCCTAATGTTACGCGAAACGCGAAATCTTACTACAAGTACCCCAGGGTGGTTGGAGTAATTTTGGCGCGTCCAACACCCACTTGCGGCTCCCACGTTCGCCCCTTGCGACGGGTGGGAAAGGGTGACAGTTGGTAAAAGCCTAACAAAACTGAGAAATTGAAGGTGGCAGCGTAACCCCGTATACGTTACTGCCGTCCTTCCGACCAGATGCTGTATGTAGGATATATATAGGGGTGGGCGACAGCCGACCCGGGCAAGTTGTTAGTATTGACATCAGATGGCCTTCCGAGGGTACTCTAGGTGCCTATAATCCCTATGGGAGGTATGGGGTTCCCCCGGAATAGCTATCTGAGAGTCCGGGATAAACGGAAGTTTGTCCGGATAAAACTCTACTACTTACACAACGATAGCCCAGGCGCTATACCATTACTGAGGGACGTTACAGGACTCTAAGAGGCATTCAGTCTTATCACGGCTAAGGTGATCCCTGAACGGTTGGCTATAGGTAGCGCCTATTTAGCCAACTCAGTAAAGGACACTTACCGGGGGAGCTATGCAGTCAAAAGAAAAGCTGCCGATAGGCCAAGTAGACACAGTTGACTGCAGTGCTTGTATAGACGGAAATAGCCATAGGGCTACTGAGTCTCATACCTAGGTTTGGGTCCAAAGTCGGATTGTCAGTTGGCCATTGACAAGATGGTGATCGGAAAGGTTTTTCTCTCCTGCAGGCATAATCAAAATGCATTGCAGAAAACCTTTATGATTGAAGGGACTCAACTTACCTGAGCGATCCACAGGCCCTGAAGTTAATTCCGGAAGGGCCATGTGTCAGATAATCCCTGTGTGGAGAAAGGAGCTCTCTTAACGGTCGGAGTAGGGATGGGTGTCGTTGGCTTTATAATTCTACTTAAGTAAACGCGAACGGCACTCTACTCTGATAACCAACAATCCTCTCGAGAAGACTTGAATTGAGTGAAGCTCTGGCTTAACGATATTAAGTTTTATCATTTGATTCAATTATTTTTATCTTTACTTTCTGTGAACTTTGCGTTGAGTCTTTTGGTGCGGTCGCAACCTTAGGATCCATCTTCCTATAGGGTGCCCCCATTACAGTATATTGTTAAGCTCTTCGCTTAACTCTCTCCTGAGAATTGTTGCTCCTCGAGACCCCTTTCCGACATTTACGAGTACTGGTAACCTTGTCTGGAACAAGTAGCCCAGGGCGGACAGTATTATGTCTGAAATGTCTCTTACGCGTTCACAACGGACTACCGTCCCTCCCACTCCGGGCCCCCTCTTAGACTACGATGTTATCGCAGACCTAAGGGGCCTGGGTTGGGAGGCGGTTACGAAGTTGATTGAAGCCGCACCCATTGAGGTGCCTGAGGAATGTCAGACCATGGTGGTCCCCCATCCTAGGGCACTTATAGAATCCATCACTCACAATCCCTCTGTGATGGTACCTGAGGCGGTCCCTGAAGGGGTTACTTTTGAACGTTTTACCCACGAAGTCTTTGAGAATTACATCCTACATGAAGTAGGCCGTAGGTTCGTGGAAGCACAGTCCCAACTCGAATGTTTTGTGGAGGCAAAGCAGACCTATTTTCAAGAGAAAATGGTCAACATGTCCACCGACTGGGTAAAGAAGGTCCAAGATGCCTATCGCCAGCAGGTCATGACAGCACAAGCGCTGTAGGGTCGCCTAAAGGCCCTCGAGTGGGCTGTGAGTCAAGGAATCAGCATTGATTCCGAAAATGATGTGATTATGGAGCAAGCTCCTCCGCTTCCCCTTCTCCGCACAGGACCGATCAGTTTTGCCCCGCACTTTGCGGAAGCTATGGCAAATGTCACCTGGCATCAGCATTTAACGCCACATGCCCGGGAAGCTTTGAGACTTGGCCTCACTCCATGCACATCGCGGGTATCACCTTTCGCCCTCGCTGTTGAAGCCCGCCTAGCCAGCCGATCTCCGAGCCCTTCTGGCTCAGGCACGGTGCGGAGGTCTTCACGCCTTGCAGGGGTAACAAAGGACAAGAGACCCGCAAAACCTAAAACTATCACCGCCGTTGCAGCCCTTCCGCCTGAGCCGTCAACGCCAACCATAGTTTTAGAAGCCGAGCGACCATATGCGGTGGCAGAGGCAACTCCCTTGACAGCCACACCACAAAATCCGGCACCGCTTGTCCTTCCGACAGCACCGCCGGCACCAGCCAAACACACGGGCAGCGCCAGGAGGACTGGGTTTCCAGGGGTAGAAGCGCAGTCGGCTACGGCTTATTGTTCTCCTACTTGTAGGATCGAGGGAAGACCTGATGGGAATATTGCATTTCACCATAGCCCGCCATGTACGAAAGGGACCGGTGAACCCATAATGCAAAATCCCAAAGGTCCGAAGTTGAAAAAGACCCATTGTCGTTTTTGTGGTTCGGAAGACCATACGGATTTTGGAGCTGGTCCCCGCTTCCAACAGTTAGTTCAGAGGGGAGTGGATAAGGTCCTAGCTGCTAAAGGTCCTCCATCCCCTGCACCTCCCACAAGACTGTTTTCCCCTCCAGAAGCTTCTCTCCCAGAAGCCAGTAACGAAAGCTCGGAGGACCGCTTTAGTGGACATGACGAACCATTGGGACTCCAAGGTGGAAACACCGGTGGAGATGGTAGTAGCAAACCACCAGTGGTTGGAAACGTTGGCGAAGCAGGAGAACTGGGTGATTCCGACTCCTCGAGCAGTAGCGACGAATATTCCTACTCCCTCCCCGATCTCAGCAGATTTCTGGGCCGACGCAAGTCGCGCTGGAATGATGCTAAGAAGCGACGGTATGATGAGCGGTGTCAAGCCTTGACGGACTTTCTTCGAAAGTCCAACAAGAAATCCCATACTCGGCAGAAGAAGCCCGAGAAATTGGGGATCAAGGTGTTTAATGGGGACCCACTTGACACACAGCGATTCATCCAGGATGCGGAGATTAGGTTAGACTATTATCGACACTGTAAGCTGTCTGATATGGATAAAGTCAGCCTGATCATCGCGCTTCTTGAAGGGGCCGCAAAGAAATGGTACAACAGCATCCATGTGCACATTAGCCAGGATGCCGCTCAACGGGCAGGAGTGACCTTTAACCCAAGCAATGAGTTGCGCACTTGGGGAGGTTTCCGAAAACGCCTAGAGTCCAGTTTCGGCGGTCACTCAGATCGGGATCTTGCTCATCGTGAGTGGAATGGTTTGGCTATGACGCCAGGAAAGGTGGACCAATTTGTCGCTGAACTCATTCGCTTAGTCAGTGAGTTGCATTATGACGCGGTAGTAGTGAAGAACAAGGCCCGCATAGGCATGACCGCTGAATTGCGAAATGCTTGGGGTCTGAAAACTCCACACCCGCAAGCATACATCGATTACCTAAACCTGCTTCGTAACACCGGCCATCAGCTGGAAGACGTTGCATCCTTCAACAGAACGGTTGTCAAGGAAAAGCCTACCACCCACGAACGAGGAGATGACAGGTCCACGGTCGCTAAGCGACAACGAAAGAAGGAGCGAGGCCCTGGGAACCGAAATCCCAGCCCTCAAGCGAGCACGGCCAACTCCTCCCGGGTTAAGAAATCAGACATGAAATCAAACATCGCAATATTCCGACCACTCTGATTGACAAACGCCGACGGTTAAAGCAATGTTCGCGGTGTGGAACCGAGAGTGACTTTTGGAAACAGTGTACCGCTCCCGAACCCGTAGTGCAATCAATCAAACCCTCACGCAAGCGGTCTGCTTCTGAGGCTGAGCATTTAGCACCTACGGTATCTAAACACCGTCGCATTGAGGCTCCACCCCCTATTGTCAAAAGGGTTACCGAGGTCCGCGGCTCTCCTCCCATTTTGGAGGTTGACACCGATGGAAGTAATTAGGCAAGCCCTTTAGGCAGTGTCTGAGACACCAGAAAGCTGACTACTACTCTTTGCATTAAGGCGCGGAGGAAAAGGGTAGAAGGAAAGGGAAATTTGACTAGGTGAGTCCCCTCACCCTTGCAAAAGAACAAGGCTGATCCGCCACTGTCAGGACAGGGTGGGATTACGGGTTTTCTTTTGTTAAGGTTTTTGCGAGGGTTTATTTCTTATTTCCTTTGTTGTTTGCTTGGGGAAGACCAATAGAGATGGTCTGGTTTCATTAAGTTTTGTTTCACTTATGTATATCAATCAGGCAGGACTTGATTAAGCAATTGAACTTATTTACTAGTTTACCTGAGGAGGGTTAAATACCCGAAATCTCGCTGGCGTGATAGTAAACACCCACACTTTATTATAAACGAGAGATACATTATGACGCTTAAGCGAACAAAACCTGTTAGCGAAGAAAGACCCGCTAAGCGGCCGTGGCTAGTTGCCCCGCCGCCCCACACTAGGTCAATACACGTGAAAGTCCGCTTGGACTGGAATTTCAAGAAGCATAGAAATAGTAAGGAAGCCTTACTTCAGTTGGACAGTGGCGCTACGGGTGCGGTGCTAAGTAGCACATGGGTTAAGAAAGCCCAATTACCATGTATCCGTCGGAAACATCCGACACCAATCTCCGATGCAAGTGGCAACCAGATTCCAGGGTCCGGGGAACATTACACCACAACGGTGAGAATGAAGATAGGCGACCATGTGAATGATATAAGGTTCGAACTTGCGTATATGCCGGACACCAAGGTAGACGGCTATCTTCCGATATCGTGGTTGAAGGACCACAATCCCGATATTGACTGGGAAACTGGTATTCTGAAGTGGCCTTCAGAGTACGGTAAGACAAACTGTCTTGTCGCTAAACGACGAATGGAGTTCATTACCAGTGAAGAACTCCTAGCCAAGGACAGTAGTCAGGTATACCTTTTGGGTATGGCAATATATACTGGGGAAGATGGCAAGGACATTAGTGTCAG
The DNA here is from genome assembly GCA_003316355.1 of Tuber calosporum. Taxonomy (NCBI): domain Eukaryota; kingdom Fungi; phylum Ascomycota; class Pezizomycetes; order Pezizales; family Tuberaceae; genus Tuber; species Tuber calosporum. Next base: position 3,177 of record QFET01000679.1, on the reverse strand, counting down.
CCTACTACCAGAATATAGGGATTATGCAGATATTTTTAGTCAAGAAAATATAACTTCCCTTCCCCGGCATACTGAGTTTGATCACAGGATTGAACTCGAGCCAGGGGCCAAACCGCCATCAGGGCCCATATACCCCCTCTCTAAGCGAGAATTAGATGTACTATATGACTACATGTGGGAAATGGAGGAACAAGGGAAAATCCGGCGTTCTACGTCGTCCGCTGGAGCCCCTATCCTCTTTGTGCCGAAGCCAGTGGAACGCTTCAGTTTTGTATTGACTATCGTGGGCTCAATAAGATAACTATTAAGAACAAGTATCCATTGCCTTTGATGAACGAGCTACGAGATAGGCTCGGAAAAGCCACAGTGTTCACTAAGCTGGACCTGAAAAATGGCTATTATCTCATCCGGATGGCAGCGGGTGAAGAATGGAAAACCGCCTTTAAGAGTCGTTATGGCCTGTATGAGTATACGGTAATGCCGTTTGGGCTATGCAACGCACCATCTACCTTCCAGAGTATGATCAATAGCGTATTCAGGGATATGCTTGATGCAGGAGTCAACGCCTATATGGATGACATCTTGATATACTCAGAGACAATCGAAGAACATGTTTCGTTAGTTCGTCAGATAATGGAGAGACTGCACAAGGCAGGTCTTTGCGTTAGCATTAAGAAGTCCAGCTTCCACTGAAGGGAAGTTGAATTCCTAGGGTATAAGATATCTGAGTATGGGATATCTATGACGACTCGTAAGGTAGAGGAGATCAAGGCTTGGAAGACTCCTCAGAACGTAACTGACGTTCAATGCTTCATGGGCTTTGCGAACTTCTATTGTCGATTCATCAACGGGTTTAGTAAAGTGGCAAAACCTCTGACGGATCTGACCAAGAAGGATGTAAAGTGGGACTGGTCGCCCGCTTGCGAGCGGTCATTTGAACATCTAAAAGAGTTGTTCACCACTGTTCCCATCCAGACACACTTTGATGGCTCTCGTTCAACTAAGTTGGAGACGGACGCCAGTGATTTCGCATTGGGTGCTGTGCTATCCCAATTATGTGATGACCAGAAATGGCACCCAGTAGCCTATCACAGTAGGAAGTTCCTGCCTGCGGAGGTGAACTACGATGTTCACGATAAAGAGATGACGGCGATCGTCGCAGCATTCAAGGAATGGGATCATCTATTGCGCTCGGTGGAGGACTAGATTGTGGTGTATACAGACCACCAGAATCTGGAGTACTTTAATAGTACCAAGGTCCTAAACCGGAGGCAACACCGCTGGGCAGAATTCCTGCAGGCGTTTAACTTCAAGGTGGTATACCGAGAAGGCCGGCTTAATGAGAAGGCAGATGCGTTATCGCGGCGTAGGGACTACCGCCCGGAAGGGGGGAGTGATCCTCTACCACAAACATTTTTTCGGCCTGGGCAGTGGCACATACAGCAGGAACGAGACCTCCTGCACCCACGTTTGTTACTTACTTGTCAAGGGTTTCGCCTGCAGTCTGGATTTCTGACAGCCTTGCGTACTGCTGCGAAACTAGACCAGGCGTACCTGGTAGTACTGAAGAAAGTAGTTAACAAAAGTAACACTGTGGATGCCCATTTCGATATGGAAAAGGACTTACTCACCTACAAGAATCGGTGGTATGTTCCGAAAGACGAGGGTCTTAAGCGAACAATCATGGAAGCAGAACATGATTCACGCATCGCTGGACACTTTGGAACATATAAGACAATAGCACGAGTTAAGGCAAACTTCTATTGGCCGAGAATGGAGGAAAACATCTCTGAATATGTTCGGACCTGTGATGTATGCCAAAGAAGCAAAACGATCCGGCATAAGAAGTTTGGCTTGCTGGAGCCTATTGAAGTTACGATGAGACCATGGAATGCTATTTCCATGGACTTCATTGTGGCATTACCAAACTCAGAGGGATATACAAAGATTTGGGTCATAGTGGATAGATTCTCCAAGATGGCTCACTTTATTCCTTTAGCAACTGAGGTGCCAATAAAGGAACTTGCGCTCATATTTCTGAAGGAGATTTGGCGATTGCATGGGCTCCCAGAATCGATCATTTCTGATCGTGATACCCGTTTCACCTCCAAGTTTTGGATGAGTCTAATGTATCTACTACAAGTCAAACTCAATGTATCGACAGCCTTCCATCCGGAAACAGATGGGCAAACCGAGAGGGTTAATCAGACCTTGGAACAGTACCTAAGAAGTTACTGTTCCTACCAGCAAGACGATTGGGCTGCACTGCTACCTTTAGCAGAGCACGCATACAATACGTCAGTATCCGAGTCAGCGAAGGTCACACCTTTCGAGGCGAACTACGGGTTTGTGCCACGGACCAATTGGTCCGGGGCCGTGTCTGAACATCAAAGTATACACCCAAACAGTGAACTTGTTGTAAAGGATTGGGAGGGTACATGGCAAGATATTCGAGAGACACTACAAAGGGCCCAGGAACGACAGCGGAAATGGCATGACGAGAAGCGTCTTCCATCACCAGAGTATGTCACCCTGGAGGATGTTGTCCAAGGCAGAGCTAAGAAGGCAGACCGTGTTATGTTGGACCGACGTAACATTCGCACTAAGCGACCTATGGAGAAACTAGACTTCAACAGATTTGGACCTTTTGTAGTTAAGAGGAAAGTAGGGACACGTGCTTATGAGCTACAGCTGCCTGCAAGGTGGACAATCCATCCAGTCTTCAATGTGGGACTTCTGGAACCTTACAGTGAGGATCTGGTAGGCAGACCTGCTAAAGCCATACCAGAACCCGACATCGTTAATTCGGAGCGCAGCTATATGGTAAGAGCCATAGTAGATAGCCGGTGGTATGGAAGTATGAAAGTAAAATTCCCACACCGGTTTGTACAATACTTGGTGTCGTGGGAAGGGTATGGCAGTGAAGAAAATTCATGGGAGCCGTTCGAGATGTTGGAAGGAACTGCAGGCGAGGCATTGCTGTGTTTTCATGACCGGTATCCTGCTAAGTCAAGGGATCACCGTGTATGAAAAGTACCCGAAAGGGGGATAAGTGGGAGAAAATCAGCCTACACCAGAAAACTAAGTCTGAGGACAGACTTATGGAAGAGGTGAGTAGTGTAACGAACCCTAGATCAGTTGGTATAGCTTACCGAACCTCAGCCCAGCCAGTGGTCC
>QFET01000677.1:0-15828 GCA_003316355.1 Tuber calosporum | reverse complement strand
GGGGGGGAACTGGGACAGGGGGGGGTCGGGAGGAAATGACAGCCGTTACCCTGGCCACCAGATCTCTGACTGAGGCTTCGAGGTTGGCCAAGGGAAGAGTGGGGATAGTGGGGGGAGAGATGGCGTTGCGGGTGTTGGTAGCCTCGAGGCACTCCAAGCGGGTACCGATAGCGCCGTTACCTGTGATCAGCTTCAGGAGGAGGGGGATAAGAACTGTCTCACCAACGGAGAGGTCGCGGAGGTCAGAGTCCCAAAGACGAGGGACGAGGTCGGGGTTTGGATTCATAGAGGGCCTAAGCTCATCATATAACTGTCTGAGCAAGGGAAGGTTAGGATCAACGGGGCTGGGGGACTGTGATGCAGAAGACGATGCCAGGCTGTGCACTTCAGCGGGTGGGGCAAGGGGGGCAGTAGAGCTAGGGCGGCCGCCATATGGGTTGCCACGCTCGGAGGTGAGGGATTGTGGCCTAGAGGCCCTGCCAGTGTTGTGAGCCATCCCTGTTAGGGGTTGGTTCAGGGGAAGTGTCGGGTCGCTTATAGGTGAAGCCTAAGCTAAAAGCGAAATTTGGTGTGTAGAGATGGTTGCTACACAAATCCTGGTGGTTTTGTGCGGCCGAATGCGGTAATATTTTCAAGCGAGAGGAAAGAACAGGGCGCGGAGCGTGCAATATTCAGGTATCATATTAATATTATTTTATATTATCATGCAAAATATTCTAGTTTACATGTATTTTCCCTGGCCTTACTTGTTGCTTTATACCCAGGACAATAACCTTTGCCAGTTTCTTTTTGTAGGCTTGAAGAGAACGCTTATTCTTTACATATGATTTCTCTCATCAAGGAGAAGTTTGCACTTTGCTCATTCACTCCTATTCTTAGCAATTTGGGCCCTTTGCGGCTGTTTCTGGACCTTTTCCAACTCTGCATCCAGACGGCTTTTGGCGATCTGTTGTGCTTATGAGGCATAAAAAACACCTCCTTTCTGAACCTGCCTCCGGCTCGAAGCCCGACGCCTTGAAGACCTTGCATTTTCTACTACCCTTGTATGCTCCATATGCTCTAAAGCTCATGCACCTGCCTGTGCCTGTACCAACCCTCCCTCAAGGACCACTTTAAGCTTACGCTGAAATGTAGGCCACAAATATTGGGAATCTTGGTCTAACTCTTCCCCTTGTTGCTTTAGACTCAGAATAGTTAGAGGTACGCATGGTGAAGATAGGGGCTGCTGTAAAACTGGTTGGTTATGTAATATTTGGCTATCGATTTTGCATAGCTTCACTATAACAATATCTGGATTGTAGGGAATAAGTCCAGTTGCCTTAAAGGCAGACTGGATTATGCTAGTTTTAAGTTTTGTTGCCTTATAGGATGGATACTATTTAGAAACTGCAATTTGTCGAAATTGCTACAACCGGTCCAAGTTACAGCTTCGACTCCTTCTGCATGAAAATGTTTATAGAGCTGAAATACAACCACATCGAGTAGTCCAAGGAAGTGACTCGTATGGGGTGGCAGGCAAAAGAAAATAAGGTTATGATTATCGCAGTAATTGATAAACTGCTTCGTACAATGCAAGCCGAAACCGTCTAAAAAGAGGATTCGATATTTTCCATTTCGTCACTTCTGAGAAAATGATTTGAAATGAACTAGCCACTTCAGTGACAATTCGTCGTTGCTATACCCAGTTTCTGATTTTCCCACCAGATAATCATCTGGTATGGTAGTTGCCATGTATTATGGCTCTTGATGAATAACTCCTAGAATAATTACCATAGGAAGAAGGACAACCCCGTCACCACTGATCGTTTCACATACTGAAATGAGTTCACAATTTGTTGTTCTACCTAGGTAGGACCGTTTGGAGTGCTCTCTGGTAGTAATCCCTTGGTCACGTCCTACGCTAATGTGGAACCCAGTTTCATTGACAATATATTGATCACTGATCTCAATACTGTACTTTGTACAAGTTGACTGGTACATTTCAAGCCAATCCTTAATCTACTCTGGTTGGTGAGCATTCTTTCAGTCACTATCAATCCTGCGTTGTTTACGAATTGAATGCCTGGTATGACGTTGCTGAAACCGGTGAGCCCAATCCTTTCCTACTACTGGTGATGGGTGTAATCCAGAATTCGAAAATTGTAGGATCGCATTTGCACTACCGGACACCATTGGTAGTCGGGAACTAGTTCCTATTGCATCTAGCCGGTCGAGGTATTGACCGAGAGCTAGCTCTAGGTGTATAGATAGCTTCCGATTTGTAGCTGGCCTATCCTGTTAGAAAGGAATGCCATTATAGTGTGCGAAAGTTGAGATACAGCGATTTCATACTTGCGAGCAAGTGCGGCAAGATTTGGTTTTCCTTTTTCCAATTCTGCCACAGATGCAAGTGCATGCTGTAGTCTGGCCTCTATATCATGATAGGGATCGTCCCGTTGACTGGGTAGGATGAATGATTCTATGGGTGGCATATCTGGCTTGCTTCATATAGAGGTACTATTTCAATAATCAAAGGTAAGCATAAACTGAGAAGAGAGATAGCTGTTTCCCAAGAGATATCATACCTTTGGCAAATGATCAGAGGAGGAAGCTGATGAGTATTTGAAAATTGGTATACTCTGAAATTATTTTATACAACTAGATATCAAGATGAAGATTTTATTCAATAAACATGACACCTATTCCATACCATACATATTCAGTCAACCTGAAAGGCTAAGTTCTATTGAGTTATTAAGTTCCCTTGAGCAAAAACCTTTATTGAAGTATAATATTCATTGTACTTATAAGTCATATTAAGCTGTAAGGTAAGGATATAATATTGTAGTACAAACTTCTATTGATCTCCAAAGTTACATGAAACTTAAGACTTACATTGAACTGTAGAGTTCCCTCAAGTTATAAAGTTCTATTGAGAGAGAATCTGAAGTCTCATTTAATATTAGAGTTAGTGTAGACATTGAAGTAATCTAGAAAGCAAAGTGTATCAAAAGCTATATAGTTATATTGATCAATAAGAATATGTATAACCAGGTAGTTAAATAGACTTCTAAAGCTATCTTAAACTATATATTCCCATTCAAGCACCATCTTACAGTAAGCCATACTATTAGGTTGAGCCACAATAATCAGCCACAAAGTTGTGTTGAGCCACAAGTCATATTAAGCTGAGAAGTCATGTTGAGCTGAGAGGCACTCTCTAGAGTGCCCCAGGTTGTGAGTTTACGAACATCGGGGGTTGTGGCTGCCAGTCACAACCTTGGTACAAGTAGGGCCCAAAGTGTGGCAGGTGGCAAAAGGCTAACCAAAGTGGGCTGCTTGAGTTGGTAATGTAACACAGTATATGTCACTATAGTTCAGTAGAAAAATCGTGTCTTTAGGGTATATAAGGGAGTCGGTGATGGCTGACCCAGACAAGTAGTCAGTACTGATATCCAACGGCATCCCAGAGTTACTCTAGGTACCTAATATACCTAAGGGAGGTGTGGTAGCCCTACAGGAAGGTCATCTGGGAGTAAGGAAGAAATGGCGGTTTATCTGGATAATCCTCTAATGTAAATCCGCTTATAGCCTAGGACCTACACCATTACTGAGAGACATTACAGGACTAGGAGTGCATTCCATCTTTTCACAGTTGAGGTAGTTACTGAACCATTGGCTATTTGTAGTGCCCATTTAACCAACACATTAGTGATACACACTGGGTAGCTAAGTAGTTGCTAGAATGACTCCTAATTTGCCAACTAGACTACATTGACTACAATGCTTGCATAGACGGAAGAGCGCCAGTGCAACTAAGTCTTAACTGAAATAATAAGTCCCAGGTCGAGTTGACAGTAGGCCACTGAGAAGACTTCCATCTGAAAGGTTTTTCTCTACAGAAGTTATAAGTAAGGTGTATTGCAGAAAACCAATCGGATTGGTGGACACTATGTATCCGAGCGATCGGTACTCTAGTCTGATAACTACTGCTCCTCTTGAGAAGAACTTGAATTGAGTGAAGCTTCAGCCTAACGATAGTAAGTTTTACTACTTGATTCATTAATTTTATCTTTACCTTATGTGAAATTTGCTTTAAGTCTTTGGTACAGTTACAGCCTTAGGATCTATCTTCCTACAGGGTGCACCCATTACACTATTGAGGCAGGTCTCATGAAAGTGACAGTCCGGGAATAGACTATTAAGCCTCTAGACCGTTATCTCCTATTCCAATATTGACTCCTGGCTGTATAGAGAGGGCAAAGGGAATTCACAACCGTGCAAATCTTAAGCAAAGTCAAGCAAAAAGCAAAGTAAGGTTAAACAAAAGCTGGGATAGTAGCAGAACTATCATTAAACATGTCAGCAGTTGAGAGACAAAATTAAACGGTGTAGAGCCAATTAACCATGGAGAGAAGTAACTTATTAAGACTAGTCTCTACCCCATAGTAAAAAGTAATACTAAAGTGCAATGAAAATTGATAATAATATTTCATAGTGTTGAGATTTTTAGTTACCCGGTCCTGAGTTTGTCCAGGTAAGGGAGAATATCCTTTAAATCCGGAGTGTTTTTACCTTTACTTTTTTTTAAATTTTTGATTATTTTATATCTTCCTTGTTAACGTACAAGAACCTCCATGACGTACTAGCTATCATAATAACAAAACCTAATATCCAAAAAGTCATCCTCCACTTCTCTAGACATTAAATTCTATGCTCTCAAGACCCTCTGACATGCACCTACCCCCAGCTCTTGGTCCCAAAGAAACAAACCTCTAGCTGGCTAATCTAATGTGCACACCCTATAGCAAGACTAATCCTAAGGTTGCAACTGCAGCAAAGACTCAAGGTAAAGTTCACTAATGGTAAAGTCATTGATGATTGAATCATTTGATAAAACTTAATACCGTTAAGCTGAAGCTTCACTCAATTCAAGTTCTTCTTGAGAGGATAGTTGGTTATGAGAGTTGAGTCCCAATCGCGTTTATTTAAGAAGAATTATAAATGCCTTCGACACCCGTCCCTACTACGCCCATAAATGATCACCCTTTACCACTGAGGGTTTATCAACGCCACACGCAATCAGGGTCAGCTTTGGATGTCTGTGGAATACTTGGATTTGGAGAATCCAGCCATTCGATTGGTTTTCTGCAATGCATCTCATTTATATTTCCAGAAGAGGCAAACCTTCCAGATCAAAGTCTCATCGGTGGCCTATTGTCAACTCCACATAGGACTGATTATCTCAGTTGAGACTCAGTTGCCCTGTGGCGATTGCATCCATCCAAGTGTTGTAGTCAACCTTGTCTATTTAGCCAATCGGCAGTTATTCTAGTAACTACTTATCTCCCCCAGTAAGTAACACTATTGTGTTGGCTTAATGGGCGCTACCCATAGCCATTGGTTTGTTAACAACCTCAACTGTGATAATACAGAATGCCTATAGAGTCCTGTAATGTCTCTAGGTAATTGTATAGATCCTAGGCTATAAGTTGTTTTACAGTATAGGATTATCCTGACAAACTTGCACTTGTTCCTCCTAAATTCCTGATGCATCTTCCTGAGAGGTTCCCACACCTGCCATAAGGATATTTGGTACCTAGAGTAAACCCGGAGTCCCATCTTGTGTGAATACTGACCACTTGCCTGTGTCCTCTGTCACCTTCCCCATTTTATATCCTCTGGACTTGATTTGACAACTGGATTCTTGCGACATATACAGTGTTACATAACTACATCTAGTGTCTGAGTTTTGGTAGCCTTTTACAAACAGCCTCACTTTGCCACCTATCTCAATAGTGGTTGACGAACATGATCTAAATCAAGCTCTGACGGCTTTTATGATTTTTGGCATTTCATGTAATGTAGAAGGTAGGGTAACTAAAGGTTTACGATCCTATAAGTGATCCCCAATGTGGCGTAACTTGTGCCTTTCATGGCTCAAATCATTTGGGTCTGCGTGTAACATATATATATATTACTGCATGGTCCTATGTAACCTCTCTATTGTTTACACTAGATTCTACCAATATGAAACAACTGGGCGAATATATATAGCATACCCGACGGGCTCTACTCTACTTATCAAATTTTCATAAGTCCTTATAGTTACTCAGCCTTGCAAGTTACTCTATTTAACTACACATGTGGGTTACACTACCTAACTCTGGTAGTAGGTTACCCTGCCTATCTTTGGTAGTTGGTTACCCTATAGGACTGTTTTCTAGAGTTACTGTAATGGAATCCTACTATGTTTCTACTGTTACTACTGACTTGATATTGGTTATTACTTATTTGGGTTTATACCAGATAAGCGCTACTATTTGGTTGTCCTTTCCTACTTGGTTATGGCTTCCTAACTGGTTAGTCTTTCCTTGTTTCGCTTATCACTACCCCTCCATGCTTCTACCCATTTGGGTATCGCTATCCTCCTACTATACCCACTGGATTAGAATAGTAATAGCGGTCTCTTGGTCCTTCTTGTTTGGATTCCGTTACTTATTTTGTTATCTCTATTCTGTCGCCTTTCACCCTCTGTTTCGGAATATAGTTACCCTGGTATGCTGCCTCTGTTAGCATGTTTGTTGGACAGGATGTTTGCACTTTTATTTAGTTTTCCTAGCTACAATCTTTTGTATTTAAAGAGCCTGCAATCCCTTAAGGATTCGGACTCTCAGGCCTCACAGGACTATCATCTTTAATACTACAAGTTGAATGGTCACTCTATCAGTTCCATACCTTTTACCTTGTCTATTGAATACCTATCCATCGACGCTTCTCTCCCTATCCTGATAGTATTTTCAGAGTGCCTTTGGGATTCTCAAGATACTTGGAAATACATTACAATTTTTCGACCTAGACTCAAGTATACCTTTGATCTTCTGCAGAGGCCGGATCACCCTTCTCCTACCTTAACCGTGCAGTACTAGTACACCTGCCTGTTTCCAAGAATGCCTTGAGGGGACTCCTGGCGAGACCAGGTCACCCTAGCTAGCAACCATTCCGCTTCCAAGTGATACCAGAAGGCACTCCACTAGATGATCAGTAGAATCCTCCTCAGTACCCCAAAATCAAGCAGCAGTACCCCCACCTGCTCCACCATCCGAGGGCTCAGAACTATCTTCAGTAGATAGCAGCAGCAGGGAAGATGAGGACCAAGACCAAGTCCAAGAACAGCGCCACCAAGAAGTCCATTCCAAGAAAGAAGGAGGCTCAGAATCAGAGTCAGATTCCTGTCCAGAAGATGCTCTAGGACCAGCACCACCAGTTTCGCCACATAGACCACTTACTCTATCAAGAGAACCAAGAGAACCAAGCCCTGTATCTGACGATTTACCAAGTCCACCAAGATCATCTAGTCCACCAAATCTACCAACCAATCTAAGCCTGGCGCCCATCGCTATGTCAGTATCCCTAGAGGGAAATAATGGTCCTAAATGGCCTGCACCATTTACTTTCACAGGAGAAGAAAAAGATCCAGACCCTTTGAGAATCAAGTCATGTTTCAATACAGTCCATCGATACATCGCCAGTTTTGGCATAACCGATGAAGCCCCTAATGCCCTACAATAAAATGGAGCCTGTTGTAGAGTGAAAGCCCTGAATAAATTCTTCCAATATGAAGCATCCCAAGGAGACCACACAGTTGCTAGACTTAAAGAAAAATTCGAGGCCTATTTCCTTCCTTCCACATCTACAGATACCATCTATAAACAGTGGCTACAAGTCAAACAAACTACAGGTGGAAAAACTGCACTGATTACCGACACTGTAATCAGACTTGAAACCTTGAGAAACTGTCACCCTCCCAGAACAATTTCGGACTATTCAGCGAACCAGAGACTCCTAGATGCCATGGATATCAAGCTTAAGTGAGAAGTGAAGCCACACATCACTTCAGATACCTCTTTTGACCAGTTAGTGGAGATAGCGGAAAAGGGAGATGCAATTAAACACTCTACTGGACTCAATAGAAATTGTCAAGGAAATGCAAACTATAATGCAGTTTCCCAACAAACACCCATCCGCCCCCAGAACAAAAGCTAGCGAAATCAACAACGATTCTCCAACAACATCTCTGAGCATCCAAGAGTATCTCAAGCTGAGAAGTATCGGCCCCGGTGAGAAAATGACTGTTACTATTGTAGAAAACATGGATATTACTCCGATAACTGCTTTTAGAAGAAGACGTATTGGAGCACCCAACAGCAAGGAAACGGAGGCCCTGGCAGATTCAGGAGACCCCAGAATGTCAGTAGAACATACCACAACCAGGAAGATGATCCCAATCCAAAGGAATCAGTCACAGTTACCACAAACCATGCAGGACCTAGTGGAACTCAATCCTAAGCCCTCAAAGCATACATCACAGTCAATGGCCACAAATCAAAGGCCCTATTCGATACTGGAATCACATGAGACCACTTGATATCAGGAAAGTTTGTAACTACCAACCAAATCCCAACTAGGAACCTCGAGACTCCAATCAACCTGCAGATTGCAGTTAAAGGATTATGATCAGCAATCAACTGTGTGACAAAGCCTGTCATACAGATTGACAAGGAAAGGGGCGATATCTCTGAAGCCCTAGTCTGTTCCCTGGACAACTATGATATCTTCCTAGGAATGCCTTACCTTACTACACACCATGCTGAAATAGATTGTGGAAAATCTATTATCACCATCTCTGACAAAGGAATCACTTTGACCTCCAAGAAAGCTACACATTTATCATTTTCAGCCATGAATGAAGCAGATGCCCCAGACTTCTTTCCGAGTTTTCTACAGTATTCCCTGGCAAGAAGACAGCGGAATTACCACCCTTGTCAGATGTCAACCAGCACATCCAGCTGTAGAACACAATATCAGACGATAATTCGAGTTCTCCCCAGTCATGAGAAACACAACACCATCAAGACACCCTTTGGATCCTTTGCATGCAAAGTTATGGTGGAAGGTGATGCCAACGCCCCTGCAACAGCTATGAGAGTTATAGAATTTGTCCTAGATGGATTCATTAGAAATTTGTTTGGGCATAAATGGATGTCATAACCATCTACTCAGAAACTGTTGAGGACCATATTTTGTATATCAAATCAGTCTTGGGAAGACTGAAGCAGCACCAAATTACAGCATCGTCAGGCAAGGGCAAATTCTTCGCCACCAAGCTCTCTCACCTAGGACAAGTTATAGAGGAGAGAGGAATTCATGCAAACCCTGAAAAAAGTTCGATCTATTCAAGACTGGCCCACACCAACCTCAAAAACAGTAGTTTAGACCATTATTGGAGTTGTGATATATCATGCACAATTCCTTCCACACCTTGCCTCCACCACAGCCCCACTCACGGACCTAATTTCCTCAGATGTGTTTGAATGGCGACCCCTGTATGAGGAATCCTTCAAACAGGTTAAGCGCCTGGCCAAGGTGACAATTCCGCTCTGACCCATCTCATTTGAAACATCAGTTGATTCAATGGACCTCATTACTGATGCATCTAAAGTTGGATCATGAGCATGGGTTGGCCAAGGACTCTCCCCTGAGAAAGCATACCCTGCCGCATTTGACAGCACAAAGTTTGGTACAGTCAGCTGCACTACCTTATCCATATTTGGAACTTTTAGCGATTATGGATACCATTGAGGCATTCCATTCAATTCTATATGGCACCAGGTTCACAGTTGTGTCTGACAACAAGGCACTATCTTTTTCCTGAAACAGACTGACCTACGTTATCGCCATACTAGATTGCGTTTGTTCCTGCAATCTTATAATTTCGATACATACACAGACCAGGCAAAGACAATGTCCTTAAAGAGGCACAAACAAGGATCTATGAAGACACTCCAGCTGAGGAAGACCAAATACTCGAATACCCTACAGAGAAGAAGCGTATAAAGACCCCCTCCTCCGCCTTAAACAGTGTATGAGGTCATTACGTCAATATTGCCCATGCCCTAAACCCTTCTTCTGCCCTCACTCTTCAATTACCCTCTCGCATTCTTGCTCCTATACACTACTGCATCTGGAATTCATATCATGGTACCAGCACAAACCCCTCCAGCTTCCATGAAGCGAGTTACTACTCAGATTCTGTTAAAAAGCCTTGGATAAAGCAGCAGATACCCTCGAGCTTGCAGCCAATGCCATTTAAGCTTGAGAAATCATCGAGACCTCCTCATATCTCAGCAACCCTCAAGAGTCATCCCAACCCACTATACTTATTGAGCAAGCTAAAGCTCTACTGTTAGGCCTTGTAGCAAGAGTAACAACGCTCCAGGAGATATGGACCAACCACTGCATCCAGATACGATCACTAACTGCTTTAAATGAATCCATTATTCTATTGGCAAACTGGAATCCCTTGCACTCACCACCTCCAGAATAATTGCCCCCAGCAGCCCACGTACTGAACCTGACACTCAGTACACACCATTCTCTCCACGACTCCAGTCAATAAACTGGACTGATTTCCTGAATCTAATAGATACAGAGCTATGCACTGGATAGCCTTTGTCTGGGACGAATGCCAAACCCATATAAATGGAAAGAATACAGGATACTTTCCCTCAGGATCTCACGATATTCCTGGACCCTTGCCTCTCTACTCTTCCTTCAACTTTGTCTCCCCTCATCATCCCTAGTGCCGAGCTGAACACAGATGGGCTGTTCCTCCTCCCCTCCACAATCATGATGGCTATCCAGTCTTTCATACAGGTATTGATAAGAGAAAAGAAAGAGAAATACCGGATATCGACCAAGGATGGGACCTACCCACCCCAGAAGCAGCTGTCGATTATGATGACAGCTTCGGTGAGCAGCCCTCTTCACAGCTTGAGCTTCTCTCTTTTCAACTTACCAACTATTTGAAAGGAAAGTTGTACTCCTGCATTCGAAATGCTACCCAGAATGAGCCTCTCCAGAAGGTAGTTACCAAGTCTATCGACTACCCTGACTGGCTCTTATATTATGGAGTGCTCATCAGAAAGGGGAGGGATGACTGTAGAGGCTGTTATTATATCCCTTATAAAGCAAGCTATGAAGGTACTAACATCAGAAGCGGAATTGCGCGCATGACCCATGATTATATGGCACATATGGGTTGGCAGAAATGTTTTGAATATGCATCAAGACACTTCTACTGGCTCTCCATGAGGAACGACTTCAAAGATTATATCAACAGATGCCACCTATGCCAGCTCAACAAGCAACCTACCACTGACCCTGAAGGATCAGTCACCCCCCTTCCTGTCCCCAGACAGCCATTCTCGTCCCTTGCAATTGACTTTGCAGAACCCTTTCCTAGCGATTCGAAGCTTGAACTCATCATGGTTGTCTTGGATCGATTCAGTGGCTTTCCCTACCTCATACCAGTCTCCCAGAATAGGACAGCTGTCGAAACAGACCACACCTCATTGGGCGAGTTTTCTCTATTCATGGTTTCCCTACTTCTCTAGTCTCTGACAGAGACCGCAAGTTTACCTCAGACTTTTGGACACAGCTTATGGAGAATCTCAATGTTGATCTCAATATGGCTATAGCTTACCATCACCAGACTAAGGTGCAGAATGAGCGCAATATGAGGACAGTTCGCCAATGCCTTAGGAACTATGTCAACCCTAAAGGAACCAAGTGGGTTCGCCACCTACCTCATGTCCAGACTGCAATCAATGCAGCTCCTAGTGATAGCATAGAACTCTCCCTCTTCGAAATCACCATTGGCAGTATACCAAACCTCCCCCTAGCGTCAGAGCTTTCCCCACTTCAGTACAAGCAGCAGACAAGATTGCTTCACAGATTATGAATAATCAACAACTTGCCAGAGATGCGTTCAAGAAGGGCAGAGCACGCCAAACTACTTCCAGCGAAATCAGAAGAAAGGATGCACCCCCAATCATCCCTAACGCAACTGATGTTATCATCAAGTCAGTACCCTATATCCATAAGGTTAGACGAAATCATAAGCTAGTTGTACCCTGTTTAGGACCCTTCTCAGTGAGCGAAGGACCTGACAGACACAACAACTACACTCTCATACTCCCTTCAGAGATGGCAGGAATACACCCATAGATCCATCACAGCCACCTTCACATTGACCAAAGACCCAACCCCTTCGCCTTCTCAGGAACACATGAACCCATATCCAAATAGCCTGTCACCATTGATGCCAGTGCACAAGAGCAATGAGAAATTGAAAAGATAGTAAAAGATCGAATCTATCACAGATAAAGACAGTTCTTGATCCATTAGCAAGGCTATGACGAAATTGACATAACATGGAAACCCTCCTATAACCTAGAAGGCACCAGCAGCCTCACCATATCTTACTGGTTCGATACCTACAATGAATCTATACCTTTGAGACTCCATTGGTCCCATGGCGAGACTTTCTCTGCCTGGACACTTCAGAAACCAGACTATGCCCCCCTCTCACCTGAGCTTGACTCTGACGCATTTTGGAAACCTCTCCAAGACTCAGACTACTCAGAATCTGATACCAGCACAACACTCTCCACCTTGGACAAATGTGAGATGGAAGGCTAATTGCCTCATAGTATTATCTTCACTACTATGGGGTTATAAAGGTGTAAGGTCCTAACACTAGGGATGGATATATGTTTTACTGATTAAGATATGTTTTGAAATTGAGTGTAATGCTCCAAAGGCGTATTGTTCATTAAGGCTTTCAGGATATTGCTTATTGTTTTGTTTGTTTTATTTCTTTTAAGGGGAATGTAACAGACTCCAACTATGTTTCTACTGTTACTACTGACTTGATGTTGGTTATTACTTATTTGGGTTTATACCTGATTAACACTACTATTTGTTCTCCTGTCCTACTTGGTTATGACTTCCTAACTGATTATTCTTTCCTTGTTTCGCTTATCACTACTCCTTCTTGCTTCTACCCATTTGAGTATCGCTATCCTCCTGCTATACCTACTGGATTTTAATAGTATTAGTTATCTCTTGTTCCTTCTTGTTTGGATTCCATTACTTGTTTTGTTAGCTCCATCCTATCGCCTTTAAACCTCTGTTTTCGAAATATAGTTACCCTGGTATGCTGCCTCTGTTAGCATATTTGTTGGACAGGATGTTTGCGCTTTTGTTTAGTTTTCCAAGCTACAATCTTTTGTATTCAAATAGCCTGCAATCCCTTGAGGATTTGGACTCTCAAGCCTCACAGGACTATCATCTTAAATACTACAAGTTAAATGGTCACTCTATTAGTTCCATAACTTTTACCTTGTCTATTGAAGACCTATCCATCAAGGCTTGTCCCCCTATCCTTATAGTATCTTTAGAGTCCCTTTGGGAGTCTCGAGATACTTGGGAGTAGGTTACAGTTACCATGTCTAACTGGGTTACCCTGGCCAAGGTGTGATCAGAGTTACCCTGTCTTACTAACACTCTCTACCTAACTAGGTAGCAAGGTACTTTTTGATTTACAGTACCTCTGGTTTCTATGTCACTTTTGTAGGCTGATGATACTGGTCCTTGCCAGGCCCCCTTAATGCCCCTGGCTGTGCTGTAGTTCATTTGGCTATACCAACTGATCTGTAGGGGAGTTACAGCCAAAGGAATGATAGGGAGAGAGTAGGAAGTATGAATGCAGGAAAGTATTAGAAAAAGCCTTGATGAAAACTATTATAAATAACGAATGTTGAGCAACTACTCTGCCGGCACAAAGGTTCTAGTTGGTAAATGACGGACCTGGGATACTGAAATAACTGATGGCATTAACACAAGCACAAGATGCAGTGTAATACTAGGACCAGGTGTAACTTAAGGCAGTTTGACTATGGGCAAGAGACTAAGGAGTGCGGATGCTATAAGGTACTGGCTAGAGAGGAGAAAAGCAGTAGGGTCTAAGCTATTGATGAGGCAGTAATGTGCTTACTTCGGTGAGGAGGAATAGTAGGGTAATACGCGATCGAGAAAGAGGAGAGGTGATCTGCCAGAGGCGTGGTAGGGGTAGACCTAAATATCAGAAACTACACTATTTGGATACTTATATAGGTAGTTCTTGAGAAACAGAGAGTGAAGGAATCAACTACTGGACTGTAATGTCATCCTAGGCCTGTAGGGTATTTCCTTCCACCTCAAGTATATTTCCCAGCCATATGAACGTCGGATATTGCAAACTATGACAATGTTAAGTAAGGTTCTGCAAACAAGCAGAGTGAGGCAAACCTGTATAAGAAAGGAGAGATAGAGAGAAGTATAGGATAGACTCAAAGCAGCACTCTATAATAAGTTAGGCGAGGGGAGATAGAGGTAGACAAGTCACCACATGCTAGCCAAGGTAAAGGGGTTGGAAACCTACCCACAGGAGCTGGTGATGATTTGTCATAGTTTTAAGATTTCAATTACCTAGTATATAGTAGAGACTGAGGATATCCCTTAACCAAAGTGTTTGATTTTTCTTTTTTTTTTTGATTATCATATGGAATTAGTTTTTAAAAAACAGAAACCGAATGAACTATAAGGGATATCAGAAAGAAGCCTGCAACTACAGTCCCTCCCATGCCTCTCCAGCTAATAAAACTATCTTGCAAAAGAAACGTTAGCCACTTTGGTAGCCAAAGCTACTGCAAAGACATAGGACTGAAATCTCTCCAATGATTGTAATCCTTTCACCTCTACTGATAGGCAATATTGGAAACAAACAAAGTCCAGCTGTGAACAAAACCCAATACCCCTGAAGGAATCAAAACTCATAAGCAAGAAACAAACTTCAGCTATCAACCTGACCAATGATATAATATCCGATATCCCTCTAATGTTAGATGGTACAGCTGGGTCCTGGCTCAATTATGGACTGAGGCATGTGGAGGTGAAAGAGGTTAAGCCAATGGAGGAGGGTAAGCCAATCAAGGAGGTCAGAGTGTGTGGTAGAAAATGTAAACTATTGTATCCTCTAGAATTCATATCAGTAAGGTGTCTGCTGAAGTGGAAATCAATAAGGTTCCAGCTGATCAACACACAGTTGAAGAGGAGTGGAAGAGGTCAGGATACAGGAGGGGTAGAGTCAGGGATCAATGGAATCATATATGTAGTCATCTAGGCTGCTAATATCAAAGTGACAATGAAATAATCGAGCATAGGTCAGCTAATATGACTGACAACCTGGAGAAAGTTTCCCCCTACTGGAAGTCTGTCTCATAACTGTATAGGCAAGTCTTAGAAAATACCCGACTGGGCAAATATTTAGTTATGTAGAGCAAAAAGCTAAACAAGGCGAATTAAAACCAGGGAGAGGAGTTAAAGTAGTAAGAATGATGGTAGAGGGGAGAAGGAGCTCCAAGAGGTAGACCATAAGAGGCACCAGGAGGAAGGAATTATTAAAATAAGTCTCCATCACATGGCATGGCTAAATAGTGTAATTAAGTCAAAACAAGACTAGTGATAATTTCTTGTTGTGTTTAGATTTCAATCGCTAGTTTTTTTTTTTTATTTAACTCAGTTTTTATTCATGTTCAAGGTACAGAATCTACATGCAGCGCAAGCTATGGCAGTAAACAAACCTCCTCCCCTGCCCTGACCCCGGAAAGCTATGGAAAAACCGTAAGGGAAGCCTGACCCAACCGGTGTAAAAAACCATCCTAACAAGCCGCCACGCAGTAATCACAACCAGAGAGCCAACAAAACCAACATGAAAACAACTCCAAGCCCCAACAGTGAACTAACCAAATGCAACAAAAGAGAACACAAAACAAGAAAACCCCAACACGTAAGACCGAAGTCCAACCAAAGGCCTAGGTACCAGACACACGTAGTTCCAGCTCCTATAATAAGCCGGCAAGGGCACAAAGTAGGAAGACATTCCTGTGGGCATATAGCCCGGCA
>QFET01000675.1:0-11203 GCA_003316355.1 Tuber calosporum | reverse complement strand
TTTTTTTTTTTATATCATATATTCGTTGTTAAGGTACAAGAACTTACGTGCAGCGCTAGCTATGGCATAAACAAAACCTTAATCCCAAAAACCAAAAACAAAGGAAACCATCGGCACATAAATGCTCCAACTGGGCAGGTAACTGTCCATCCACCACATACGGTAAACTCAAGTAAGGGAAAACCAGCCAAGGAAACATACAGAAACCACACCTTCAAGTAAGGGGAAACCCAGGGTTCTAAGAACATGAGGAGGAAAAAAGAGGGCGGGCAGGAGACCCTAGGGGTGTGGGGGCGACCAAAGGAGGTGGAGAGGATGGAGGGGACAGCAACATGTCAGGGGGGAAGCTAAGCTGCATCTCACGTAAATAGGCGACCAGGTTGAGGAGGAGTGGATTGGAGGTCCAGATGGGGTCAGTCGGGCCTATTCACATGACGCCTTAGAGGTGGCGCCTGCAGGCATCGGCGGTGGCCGAGCAGGAGAGTATGACATGCTGGAAGTCTTCATCATAGTCCCAGCATCGTGGACAGAGGGTGGGCTCCCCCTCATAACTACAGGCCACCTAGTGGTCCTTATATAGGCACTCTTCCCTTAACCCTAACCCTGGTGACTCATATCAATGAGTCACACTCTCAGCATGACTCATCTTGAGTCATACTATGGAATCCATCAGCTGACTCCTATGGGTCAACTGTGCAGCGTACCCAACCAATCAAAACTCATAAAACAAGTCATGTACCCTAATGTGGTCACATGTGTGAAACCCATGAGTCATAAAATGAGTCATATGTGAAAATCATTACATCATATGACTCACAAATGTGGGTCTTGTGCACGATCAACCAATTACAATATAACTATGATTGCACTAGTGTGCATTGTGTGAAACCCCATCACTACTACTGAGTCATAGTGCAAAATCTGACAGCCTTATGACTCATAACTATGAGTCATGTAAAATCCTGCCTTGCTTAGTCACTAATTGTAGCAGGATTTTGCTTGGGGAGAAATACAACAAATTCCTTTTAATGAACTCATATGACAATTCATTACAGGTCCCATACTAGGTCACTTTCACCCTGAAAGAGAAACGGTAGTCAAAACACATGCAAGCGATTATGCTCTCGGATGTGTTATGTCATAATATATGGATAAGAAGTTGCATACAGTTGCATTCCTTTCCAGAAAGCTTACCCTTGCAGAACGCAACTAGGATATCCATGATAAAGAATTATTGGCAATATTAGTTGCATTGGAACAATGGCGACAGTCCCTGGCAGGGACTGATCAACCTTCCACCATATATACTGATCATCAAAATCTTTAATACTTTCTTACAACAAAGGCCAAGTCAGCTGGACAAATCCGATGGGCCTAAAAGTTAACGCAATTTACTCCTTAAATCATTCACAGAACCCTAACTAAAGGAGCAAAACCTGACGTATTAAGGAGGCGGCCAGAGTACCGCTCTAAGGTGGGAGCTGAGCATGCCAAGCCGGCTATACTTCAGTCTCATCACTTTGAAAACTTCCAGAATAAGCGAAACATAATGGTCTCAGTCACATGGGAAAAGGATAATTTAGAACTCCTCCGACTGGGATTGCCAAAAGAGCAAAAGACTAGTTCGCCTAAGGTTAAAAGGATACCACAGGAAGCAAGAATTCTTACTTGATGTTCTAAGTCAGTGGCAGGACACGACCTATACAGTACACTGGATATCATAGTTCCTTCTAACGGGCCAATGCTTATAGGGACTGGATTAGCTATCTCACAGCAATTAGAACATATGCCCTCATTGCACGACGTAGTGGATTGGCAGTCAAGCATGGTATTTCCATTGGAGCGGGAGTAGTCGATCCGTAGTATAAGGGGAACGTGGAGAACCTCCTAGTCAACACTACAGAGAAGGCTGTTCAGGTACAGACCAGAGAACACATTGGGCAAATGATTGTGGGGAGGATTTACCAGTGAGAACTTCAGTAAGTTATGGAGTTCGATGATATGGAACCAGCAAGCAAATGATTTGGCAGCTCGGCTGTCCTGTTGGAAGAAACTTAGCCGCAATTATGTTTCCTACATTGTATTGGCATAAAAACGTACCTGGATGCAACTGATTTTGCCTTTTACCTAATATGCATTAAAGGACAAACCTGAATGTCTAATGCAATAATTGCTAAGTGCGAGGTCAAGAAATTCGATATCAACTTCTTGGCAAGGGTAAAAGAGAAAGCAAAGGATGATTCAGAGTGAATGCGTATGAAACCGGAGCTACAATAATGTGGAGATGATGGCAAGCCAATGCCAAAATAATAGACCATAACTGAAGGAATTCTTTGCTACAAAGAGCGCCTATATATTCCCCAGGACGAAACCCTGCACACTGATATTGCAAAAGGATGTCATGACTCAAAAATTGCCCTACACTTCAGTCAGGAAAAAACTCTAGAGATTATCACTAGTGATTTTTACTGGAAAGGAATTACCAGCTGGATAAACGACTATGTACAGTCATGCACAGAATGCCAAAAGGCTTAGGTACTAAGAGACACACCCTTTGGCCTACGACAATCATTACTAGTACCTTTTGCAGCTAGGGCATCTACCTCTGTAGATATTATTACACAACCTTTCATATGTGCAGAATACAGCCAAATTATGGTTGTAGTCGACCAATTTACAAAAATGGCATATTTTATCGGGCTGGAAGAATTTGCGGCATCAAAAGAAGTCGTTCAGGCATTCATCAAAGAAGTTTGTTAACTTCATGGCCTAGCAACTGAAATCATTTCAGACATGAACGCAAAGTTTGCAGGAGAATTCTGGGAGTCTCTGTGCAAGATGTTAGGCGAAAAAGAAAAATGTCTACTGCAAACCACCCTCAGACTGATAGACAAACAGAAAGGGTCGACCAAGTGCTAGGAGGTTTCTTCTGGATATTTGTCAACTATGATCAGGATTATTGATACCACCTTCTACCCTTAGCCCAGTATTCATACAACAACTCGATAACAAGTGCCCATGGAATAACTCCTATCTTTGTAAACTAGAGTTACCATCCTCAAACAGAATGGATAAAGGAGCATGAAGCCTAAAAACTCTGAACTATAATGTATGCTTACGGGATTAAAACGATATATGAAAAGGCAAAGGAATCACTTGAAAACACTTTGAAGGGAATGAACAAGTACTATGACCACAAGGTTGACAGTCAACCAGAGTTCAAAAGTGGTGATTCGGTTATGCTAAATGCGAAGAATATCTGCTTTAAGCGACTGTACTTCGAAGTTAGTACCAAAATTATATAGTCCATTCAAAATCCTGGAACAATGAGGAGACATACCCTACAAATTAGAATTATCTGTATGCAGGAAAATCTATCCTGTATTCCATATATCGCTACTTGAGCCATACAGAACTTCCGTTCGACCAGGCCGAGAAAACCACCAATGCCACTGGAAGATGTTGAAGGTAACGTAGAATGGGAGGTGGATAAAATAATTAAGAGAGAAATAATATCTTATGAACGAAGATTCAAAAGACGGTATAAAACTATCAAAGAACTTCGCTACTTTGTTAAGTGGAAGGGATTTTCAGAAGATGATAACACGTGGGAACCACCGGAGCACTTACAGCATACTCAGGATTGGTAGAAGATTTTCATAATGAAAATCCGCACATGCCAAAGTTGGCTAAGTAGTAACTACGGAAAGGTTTTTCCTGCTGTGGCCAAATTACTGGATCAGGTTTCTTAACCCTACTGAAAGGAGTACTAAAAGGTTATATTACTTCGGGACAAAGCCTGGAAAGGGGGAGCTGATGCTACCCATATGGGAAATGGTAAAAAGTATTTGATGTGATAGTATAAAGAACTGGGAGGTTACGATATGACTACTACACATGCTGGCAAGAAGTAGAGTCTATAGCAGAGCTGCTTAGTCTAGGTCTAAGATCTAAGTCTAAAAATACAGAGTACTCAGACTCTTGGTAATCCGAATGTTTATTCACCTGAGTGCATTTATGCAAGTAAGACGGACATCCAGACTGATCAACTGGTGTTCTGTAAGATGTTGGCAACTAGGATACATTAAGTTGAACTTAGTTCATTTAGCAAATGGATCGAAGGCTATTTACTAGTGTAGTGTTAGACACCCTCAGAATACCAAATAGTTAAGGGGATCATTATACCGAGCGGGGCATACATTTTCAGGATTAAAGGGGATTTCCACTTTCTATGACCATGGCCATGGTATCTAAGGATATTTTGTATATATGGCTAACATAAGTACCGAGAGAATTGTATAAATAGCTAGCAATCCCCCAATAGTTAAGGGATCATCAAGCAACGGAGAAGAGACCTTAACAATATATTCAGCTATTAGTTAAAAACAACTTTAAAGCTTTCTAGAAAACCCTTTAGCTTTTATCTTCATTCTTAACAGAACATTCCTGACAGTTCTCCTACTCTCTCAATACAAGTACAGCCTAGGCATTACAACAGTACCAAATTGGCTACCCGTAACAGTGGTTGACATTGCTAGATCTTATTCTTAGAACTACACTAGTACTTGTTTGACTAGGTTGATATAATTTTCTTCATTTTTCCAATAGATTAGGATAATGTCAAGGTACACAACTACTCCATGATCAAGAAGTTCTGGTAGAAATTTATTCATCATTGCTTGAAACAAGGCTGGTACCTTAACAGTCTACATGGCATTACTTTATATTCAAAGTTATCATATTGGGTGTGAAAGGCTGTTTTCCAGTCATCTACTTCTTTGATTCTCCAGCGGTGATATCCATCTTTAAGGTTGAGTTTGGTGAATATATTTGCTCCAACGACTCAATCTCGAGTTCACTCATTAGCCCTAGTGGGTATTTCTTGGTGATTATCAACAGATTTGGTTGACTGTAGACCACACACAGCATCATTGATCCATTAGATTTGTGGACTAACAAGATTTGTGCCCCAGTCAGGGACTTGCTTTCAACAATCTTTCCCTGGTCGTGTATTATTTGCAGGTATTTGCTTAGCAGATCTAACTGATGAGCTGACATGGCATAAAATGGTCCTCTGGGAGGCACTACTCCTGGGACCAGTTCAATGGCATGGTCGAATATTCTCCTCCCAGCAGGTTTTTCCAATGTTTTAACTAGGTAAGCTTTCTTGAACTTATGATACCATTCGGGTATCATAGGTTGAAGTGTTTCCTCTTCTTTGGGCACAAGGTTTATCCTTCTTCTATAATGTGCTTGTGTGTTATATGTCTTAGTTTCGTCTCATTCAAACTGATAATCCTTGTTCTTTTCCAGTACATGACTTTAACACCAAGTGACTTGAAATTCCCATTTATGGGAATCCTCAATTTGTGCAAGTGTATGCTCTTGATGCTATCATCTAAATAGAATGATCAAATCACATTGTCCTGCTCCTCATATCTCGCCAGCGATGTGGGACCTGCATCATCTTTTTTTTTCCAATTTCTAATAGAATTGGTTAGATAAAAGATTTTCCCTTATTTGGAACTCTAGTTGCTTCAAATGTGAGGATGACGAGTGCTTGATTGCATGTATGATATGGTATCTTAAACTATTCAACTAGTTCTTCCTTGCTGAGAAAAATATTAAATCCTTAGTCTAATAAGACTTATCTCAGTACCGTAACAACTCTTGGAATCCACTATCTCCGAAACCGTGTGGCTTGAAAGTGAAACAGATGGCCGATGTCGTGGATTGTCGATTTGGGTAGGATCGACAACAATGAATCATACATGTCTTGAACATCGGACAACAGACTAAAAAAAACATGAGATGAAAAAAGACAAGATGAAAAAAATGTTATTCTAAACTATCAACAAATTCAATACTTTCATCATAATCCTGAAGTTCACTTATGTCACTGGCCTCATCGACTACACTACAGTCTTGAGTCCAATCTCCAATTTGTAATCCCGAAAAGCCTTTAATATCAAGTTCGAAATCATGACTACCATAGATTGGGAGGGAGAGCCCAACTGTGCGGAAGACTCGACGGATAATATCACCTTTTTCAAGGTGGAAGCGGTAGAAGGCATCACCAACGCAGGATGTTGTAAGGATTCGGCGCTGCTTAATAGTCCATTTCTCAAAACTTTCAATAGTTTCTGTATCGAAGATTGCCGTATCCGTCAATTCACGCATGATTTCTTTGAATGGTTTATTGATGGCAACGTCCAGGGGTTGAATAAGACTAGTACAGCCTCCGGGAATGAAGGAGGGTGTTATATTGTGAGCTTTTAGTTTGTCGAGTACAGCAAGGGTCTTATGGGACCCCATTAAATCGAGTGAAAAAAGCGTTGGTCGACCACCTAGGACAGGAACCAAAAGGTGTTCAATATAGTAGAGAAAAAGTGAATCGTTCATATAAGCTTTTTCGTTAAATTCAACCTCAATACCAGGGTGATAGTGGGATCTTTCATCTCCCAAGCGTTCACCTTTGCCACGGAATATAACCATAGGTGGAACCCTTGGAATCCCATCGGCAAAGACACATAGCACCAAAGATGCTTGTCTTTTATCCCAACCACTTTGAGAACTCTTTGCCCAAATTGTTTTTGCTCCCGTAAAGTCGTAGGTTTTTCCCTCCAGATACTCGAAAGGAATCGGTGTCTCATCCAGATTACAGATGTTGGATAACTCAAAGCAGCCAACTGGATGATTTAGAACAATATCAAAAAAACAACTGCCTCGTGGCTGCGAATTCCGACGATTGAATCGAAGCCAATTGATTACTAGGGCTTGGTACTCGCTGGGTATTTTTTGTGCTTTTTTCGTAATACTGCGTAAACTAATTTTATGTCGCCCAAGAAACCCTCGAAACCAACCATTGCTAAAGCTGAATACCTCTGGGTCCACCTGGAGATACAGTTCTCGAAACCGAAATCCTGCCTGTACCCTAAACCAATTTCGACGAACTATTTTCCCCTCTCCCCTCCACTTTAAAAAGACCTCGTACAAGGTACTTTCAAGTTCTGGCCACCAACAATGACTCACGATAGCTGGCCCTTGCACTCGCTCAAGTGAATTAAACCCTACTCCTTCTATCAAATCCTTCCGGTTGACCCAATCGCTAATAGTACGCTGGGGAATTTGATAGATATCAGAGGCTTCCTTCTGGGTTGGTCGGCGTGTGGAACCATGTCCATGCATTGGGATTTGGTAATGCTCCAAAAATACGAGTACCCTAATTTTCTGACGTTGGCTATAGGTTCGCTCTATATACCTGATCGGCTTTAGGTCTTACTGGCGTAGTATTCTTTGATTAATTGGTTTTGGCCTAGGACCTCGTCGTTTCTTTGCTGCTTGGAGTTGAATTTCGTCATAACTGAGCATAATGTATACCGTCACGCCGCACTGTCCTGGATCTCAATATACTGAATACCCTATTATCTTGTAAGAATCTGTATGAGTTCCAAATTTCTTTCCATTGATGCCTTACCTGTGGTTACAGAATGCCTGCGGTATCAGACAGATTCTTCAAATTTTGGCCATTCCGGATAGCAACACAGATTTGAAGAGAAAATTCAGGGTTCGTTCAAGGTAGGTAGCAATCGGACTCAAAGAGTTAATGGAGTTTATGCTAATTCAGACTTTGCCCTACAGTATTCAGTTCCCCATATTTATTATATTTTACATCCTTTTATCCCATCCCCAAGTGGTGCTATGATATCTCCCTAATTACCCGATTACTCTTAGTAAGACCTACACTATACTCCCTTTGTGTCCTTGCTCCGGCTTGCTCATATATCACTCAGAATCCCCTTCAGAAAACTCACAATGGCGACAGCAATGTTTAATTACAATTGTCGCTGTTGGTGATAGTAAGTCAGACTAACATTGAACCATTGAATCTCGTTTTATATTGACTCCGCCTGTTGTCTCATTTCGGAATCATGGCCTGTCACTCGGCCCTGTGTTACCATTCGCTTAACCCCTGCCCCCGCAGTGCCACACGGTTTCGGAGATAGTGGATTCCAAGAGTTTTTACGGTATTCATTTTCCATTTGCTTCAATGGTCACTCAACCTGCAGGGCAAGTATAGCCTTGTGGAGGTGGGGGATTATGCTTTGTGTTTCTTCTATGGGCCATTTGAGGTCTTAGCAGGTCATTTTAGTGAACTTGTCATATCAATTCAGATTATTAAGTAATTATGATATTAGTTACCACCCATGCATAGTTTCAGCTACTAATGCCCCCTCTAATAACCTTAACAAAAGAGATTCCCCCTTTGTATAGTGGGTAGGCCACTACTAGCAGTCTTTCCCATTTGCCAAAGGGTTCCGATACAGTTACCTTTTGCTCCAGCAGGAGCCTTTACCTAACTAAAGCTGAACTTGTGTTATATGATGATAGTCAGCTGGCTTGACCTTGGCAGATTATTCATGCTTCACCTCGTGTCCCAGGTAATGCGGACTCTTTGTATCTCTGCACTTCCTAAAGCCCTTAGTTAGGACGGTTTTACCCAGTCCCCTTGGGTAGGCTTCGACTCGCTGTACTAGCATACTCTCTTCCTTCTTCTTTTACTCTCCTTGTATCTGTTGCCTTTGTCCATTCCATCCCTTTTGTCCAGCTGACCGATTCTGAAATGGTTGCTCCTACAAGGTTTCACATAATCCATGCTGGCCTAGTGTCTTTTTGTCATTCTTAGGAAGACCCTAATTTAGCTATGATTTGTCCGCTCTTCTATAGATCCTGGTTTGTAATTTAGGACTATATACAGACTGAGGCTTTTGGAATGGCTGTCTACCATACTGAGATGCATATTTCACCCAAGTTTGCGCTCTCCAAATGTTTAGCTTTAGGTTTTAGATTCCTTGGGTGAATGCAAACTACCAGATCAGTGTTGAGGTCAATTACTACTTCCTCATCTCTCACTCTCAGGTTTGCTGTAGTCCTGCATCCCTCTAAACTGTTCTTCTCTCTCTTAGTATTTGAGTTTCCCACAGTGGTGTCCAGACTACCTACTAGTAGGACTTTGCAGTAGTTGTCTGAGCCTTGTTGTCTTCGATTTCTGGAGCAGAACTGTAAGCGAGTACTCAGCCACCGTCGCTGCTCTTACAAGGAAACCTAATTAAGTTTAATCTCTATTGTCATGGCCCCATATTTTTGACCGAGTCGCGTACTGTAAAAACTCAATTAAATAAAGGGTGTGCTAGGTAGTCTGAAATTTCCTCCTCTAGAAAAGGGGCGAAAAACAAACTAAAAAAGCTGCTGTTAAGATGAGTGAAAAAGAAAAAAAACACCACACCTTACTGAGAGAGGCAACTCCAATGGCCTAGCACAAGACTCGGTTATTTAAGTTCTTACGGTAGTTTACCCTTGGTGAGGGTTGTATTTGCCTTTTGCTATTTGCAACTATTTAGGGCCTTTTTCAAGCTGGTTTTGTTTGGTGCCACTGTTGTCCAATTGTTGATACTAGGGCGTGTTTCTAATAGTATTTCCAAGTATTCTTTGACAATGCACATCGTGTGCACTGGTTCACCTCTTTCTTTTCCTCTATTTTTTCCTTAAGCATTCCTTTATGAGCTTCAATCTAATTTGTATGCTAAACCTTTTGCTTGGTGAGAGGATTTTTCCCTTTGTCCAGCTGCATTTTCAATTTAGGAGCTGCTTTTTCTGCAGCATTATATGTTTTGTGCTTTTTGTTCCATATAGTTATATTGCTGGGTTTACGCTATTCCTCTCTCTTCCTTTTCTGGTTAACTTATTTTCTATAATTAGCATTTCTGAATTGGCCTTGTTGTTCCTTAAATGACCCTTGTACTTGCGTAACACTTTGAACTGCCATAATCCATTCACTATTGAGGTCATGACTCATATCGGATAGTGGTTACATGGCTTCAACTGTCAGTTTTCCTTGTACCAATGTCCTCCAAGCAATTCCTGATCTTTATGCTTCAATGGTAAGTTTCGCTAAGTAACGAGGCACTATTTTGTCTCCCATGTATTAAACCTTGTCTATCTCGGGGAAGGCTTATTGCGCCTTATAATGCACTGTGAATCGATCTATTACTTTGCCGCAGAGAGTAACCCAAAAGCTATAACCCTTGTATTCTTGCATTCTGAGGTCTCCTGCTATATTCTTCCTGTAAGTTACCACCATGGGAGCAACCTCTGTTCTCTCCATTCTCTCTAAGGTATACTTGATGCACTCTCCAGTATCCTTCCAGTGCTATGGGTTTCTCCAAAAGTGGTCCTCGCAATTTAATAATCCTACTCATACATCCTAACTAGGTTTATTTTCAAACTTGAATGGTAGATCTGATTGCTGCCTCTCAGTTTGGGCTAATGCTTGCCTCAGTCGCTCTACCAAAGCATCAGCCTCAGATTCAAATTTTCTACCTGGCAAAGGTCAGCTTGATGTCTCACTACCTTGTCTAGCAGGGCTGCAACCATCTTTTGTGCCAGTATAATCCTATCAAAGGTCAGGTTCATTCTGTTATAGGGCCGTTGGTGGTCTCTTTCTACCATTTCTATTTCTTTCACTTTGGTCAACTCCTTTTGTATTGTCTCAGGAAGTTACAAAGCGAAATTCTTCCCTTCCATCAGCCTTGGTCCATTTTACAATCCTTGGGTTTTCCACTAGTTGTGGTTCCACTGTTTCTCGCACACTAGGTAGCTTTCTAGCAACTTGTGGTTGGGTTACTATCTGATTTATTCATTGTAACAGGCGTTAGCCTGTGTGAACGGTTATACAATAGAGCCTAAGCGGTAGCCTGCTATCGCTTTCGTGTCTAAGGGAGACCTGCTGAGAGGCGGAGACAAGGGGAGTACAATATAATGGTTTATAGAGCGAAGGGGAACAATAGGATCGCCGTTCAACCAAGTGTATTCACAGTCTAGGCATCTGTCTGAAGTCTGATGTCTCCTGCTAGCCAGGAGACTACTCTTAAATACATGAAATCTTTCCAGCAAGAGCTGAGGCTCTGGAAACCCGCAGCCGCTATCATTACCGGTGAGTGTACAGCTACCGGAATCCTGTGGCCCTGCCGGAGTCCTGGAAAGCCTGGAGCTTTCCCACAACACTGCCTCTATCCTACCGCCGGTATACATGACCTGTTCCTTCCCTTGGAACTCCTGGGGCACAATCCTGCCGATCCTCAAGCGCATACAGTAATGAGGGCGCTGGAATCTAGAGATTCCGGTAGGGAAATCAAATACAAAA
>QFET01000673.1:0-12745 GCA_003316355.1 Tuber calosporum | reverse complement strand
AGCCAACCTCCCTCCCTCCCTATCCAAAAATAAATAAAATACCGCAATATCACTTTCCGCACTCCCAGCCCCCCCAAACCTGCCCCAACCTGCCCCGGCCAATCTGCGAAAAATTCGATACTCCACTTGCGCCAATACTATCCTCACATTCTCTCATTATTCAACTTTACACCAACCGGCCCGGTCGGCCAGTCAGGAATCGGGGCTGTGCGCATAGGCGTCGAAAGTGAAAGCGGAAGTGGAAGAAGTGGAAGTTAGGTGAACCAGAAGCAGAGAGAAGGGAGGGAGGGGGGAGGAGGAGAGAAGAAAAAAAAAAAGAGGGTTGCAAATTCGACCATATTTATTTGCTGCGCGCTGCGCAAGAGAGAAAAGAGGTGGGGAATGGGGTGAAGTGTAGTTGCGTACGTGATCGTGAAATTGTCTTCCCATGTTCATACTCGGTATTCTTGCACCCTCCCCTCTCTCTCTCTTCTCGAACTTGAGTCTACGGTGGCTAGTCTAACTAAAAAAAAGTGAAGGAGGGGGCTCCAAGCACTGCACCAGTACATACTACATACCATACCTCATCATATTATTATTATGGAGGTCTAGCCAGGGTGGCTAGCTGGATTCACCGATGACGTTTTCCACCCGGGCGGGCGGACTGTGAAGCTTGAGGATTGACCCCGCTACTGTAATTGTGTGAATGGGTGGGTAGCAGCGGGGTAATTCCATCATTCTTCCTCCTGCTTTCTTTTCTACAGTACCCTCTCACCGGCATCTGTGCATTCAGCGATAAAGTGAAAAGGCATAATATTCACATTAACAATTAAACTGGGCTGCAGAAACGTTACATACGGTACACATACAATAGATATGGTGGAGTGGAATACATTTTCAAGATCCTGACCAAAGAAATAAAGGAAATAATAATAGGAAAAAACAAACAAAACAAAAACAATCATTTCCACAATGAAAATGGAAAGCGGGGTGAGGGGAGGAGAGGGCCTTCTTTGAGGTGTAGCGTGATAAATCTGCCTGGATAAGAGATAGATAATGACAAAGGAAATGTAGGAAATAAAAAAAATATTACATTAGACTTTGGCGACACAAGGAAATCCATCTCAACTTTTTTCTCTCTCTCCATCTCAATGATATCAGTAGTAGATATCAGTAGTAGCGGGGCTAGCCAGCCAGCCTGTGACAGTGATTTTGTTTTGCCATATTGCAAATTCGTCTTCATTTCCTACCACTGCCCACCTCCTTCCATCCTTTCAGCCCACTTCCAGCTTGTCGTAACAGTGTATCTGTATTGCATCGTGCAATTCTGAGCATATCCAACCACTGCACTCCCTCCATATCCTCCCCCAACCACTTACTTCCTCTGACCCCGCCCCTTCGCCAAGCCAACCAATCAAGACTAGATAAAAGAAATAAGAAAACGAAAAAACAAAAAAGGGTATCTCAAAAATAACAAAATCAAAGCAATTCCACCCAAACCCGTAACTTTTTCCCAATCCATTCCCATATGCATGCTAGAGATTTTTTTTCAAGTCAACCCCAATATGCAGATGAATCCGAAGAAAGAAAAAAGTCCCAAAATAAAATAAAACAAGAACTTTTTCCCAAAAATCCTGATATAGAAAAAGCAGGAAAAAACAAAAACAAAAAAAAACCCGAAAATCCGACGGATTTGAGAAAAACAAAAACCCTGTATAACATGAATGGATCCGTGGAACAAGATATGAGAAACTAATAGTACAGCCCATTGATTTTTGAAGTGAAAAAAGAATAAAGATGCCATGCTCCCACCTAAACCGTAGGAGGATGAGCAAGATTAAACAGCTAACAAAAAACCAGGGTATACAAAAGACAAAGGTAGAAGGGCAAAAATTAATAGAAAATGAGCAGAGTGAAGACGACAAGAATAGTGATGGGTATAAAAAGAGATACAAAAGGAAAAGGAAAAACGCCCCAATCTAAAAGGAATTCAAACCGCCCTGCCAAAAACTTCAACTTTTTGTGTTCAGTGGAAATTCTCCTAGACAAGAGAATAATTAAGAGAACGCCCGCCCGCCAAAACCTTTCCCCAGATTACTTCGTTGTCATCCACCATCCTATGCATCTGGGCAACGAAGGATATCCTCGCAGTTGACCTCAAAACGTTGACACCATGTGTGCATACCCCTCATCAATCTCTCGGTACGCTCCCACTCCTTGACGCCGTTGAACATGGCATCGACAAACTCAGCTCCTGACTTCTTGCCCATCTGAACCGTCTTGCCCTCCTCTGGGCGTGGCGAGGCGACACCGCGAGCTCCCCTCCACATGTACTCTTCACAAGCCTTCAGGAGATCCTTCAACTTTGACCAAAGCCTCTCGCCGCTCTCCATGAAATCATCCAAAATCTCGCGGTTCTCCTTCGCCTTGATCTGAGGATAAAACTCTCGGGATCTCTTCAACTTGGAGCTCAACTCAATTAACAATCCCCAGAGTCCACCAGCAGTCTTGGTGGCATCGTGAGACCTTCCATGATGGTATTTGGTCCAGTTGAATATCCATTCGCCCAACGAGTTAGCGTCAAAGACGGATCCCAAAAGTATGACGGGTCTCTCGTTGTGATCCCAGTTCTTCAAAGAGTAGTCTGCTGGAATCCCAAGAGCAGCAGCCTTTCTCCGGATCGCATCGGCGTCGATTGCAGTCGGGTCAGTGTTTGCCCTTGGTGGCATAGAAGGCTTGCTAGACTTGGGAGGGGAGTGGGGAGTAGGCTCGCCAGACCAGGTGGCCTCACGTCTGTGAGTTCGCGATCTAGTACGTTCGCGAGGTGGAGGTGATTGGGGCCCAGGGGTAGGAGCGGAGAACTGCGCATCGTAAGAGTATGCATTAGTACCAGAATATGTATTGTGATCATTCTTGTAAGAATGACTAGAATGACGGCCAGATTCACGACGGGAGGCAGTCCTGTTTCGATGTTCTTTACGGGGTGAGGAATCCCGAGAGCAGGAGGTATGGGAATGAGGAATAGGGTAGAAAGGAGAACGAGGGCGATGAGTATAATAGTAATGAGAAAATTCAGAGCGACTTACGTATTCGGGCTGCTGTTGCGTGAAGCTGCCTGGTACGTAAGAGTAGATATTGGGCATGTTGTGGTGGGCGTGAGATGAGGGGGGAGGGGTGTGCACAGGGGTGTGCATGTACGAGACACCTCTGCGTTGTACTCCTGGACGGGGAGAAGCAGTGCTGTACTGTTCATGAGAGAACTCAGCATGGTCATGACCAACCCGTCTGGAAGACGATGGCCGCTTGGCATACTCGGAGAAACCCATGGGCTCAGGATGCTGAGAACTTCTGCGTCTACTCGAGCTAGGGGTTCGTGGTGAAGGGGCTGGTGTTGGAATAGACGCTCCAAAACCCTCTTGGTAGAAATTCGATCTCGGATGCATACCAGGTGGGGGGCTGCTGTAACTGTATCCTGGCGGGTAGAAGGGACTTGCAAAGGATGATTGCTCGAATTGTTGCATGCTGCTGTTTTCGTATCAACTTAGAAAGTTGTTTTCTCGGGTATAAAACGCGGGATGTGATTGTGTGAGGCGTCTTGAATGCTTCTTCAAGACGCTTTTTAGTCAGAGGAGGTAGATGTTGGATTTCTTTCCCGTATCTCTAACATGTAAGTAAAGCAAGTAGTAGCAGCGACAGCTGGGGGATATCAATTGTTTTATATAAGGAGGTTAAAGAGGACTAAGCGAGTTCTCTCGGTTATGTCGATGTACGGTAGTGTGTGCAGAAAATGTCGCGAATAGCGAACCTTGGAAATGCACGATGATGGAAGGTATGAGCAGTGGACTCGATGGAGGGAGGAAGGAGAGAAAAGAAAGCGCGGGACCCCGGGGGGGGGGGGTTGATGGGTAGTTATACATTATCCCAAGAAGCCATCAGTTTGTGACCAAGGTCACGGAGACCATAGATCCGGTCACCTTTTTTTTTTTTCTTTCTTTTTTTTTTTTCCCTTTCATTTGAGAATTAGGAGGGGGGACACACAATACACGGTGGCAGCAGCGAGTCATCACTGAAAAAGCAAATCCCAGTATCATACTTTTTCCTGCAGAATTTGCACTGGACGCACCCACACTTTTCTTTTTCTTTTTCTTTTCTTTTTTCTCACCACTCACACTAACTCCCAACCGCGCAAACCCAGTCCCCAACCCACTTTTGCCTTTTGCCCCCTTTCTCACCTCCTGCCCCCGCAAGCATGCTTGAGTGCCACACCGTTACCTACAGTACGAGTACCTCTCCGCTCGAACACCATAACTGTGACTACGGTACTTGCACTCGTACCTGGTACCACACGCACCAGGGTTCTTTCGGGCACAGACAATAATGTGCGTGGGAGAGGAATTTCAAAATCCAGTCCCTGTGTCGGTGTGTTGCTTTACGCTTTGATTCCGAATGTGCAATCTTCCTACTAAAACAGCCGGCGGAACGGTATGGATAAGGCAAGGAGGGAGCAAGGAACACTCTTCCCTCACTCGACCAACTCCTTCTTCTTCCTGTCCCTCACTTCCCCCCAGCCAGGGTCGGCACAAGAAGGCCAGAACGGCAGGTACTGTACTGTACTCGAGAACTCAGGGACAACTGAGGCACCCGTACAAGCAACATTGTGGTGCCGGTATTCTGACACGACCCCCCTTCACTCTGCTTCCTCCAGGGCACAAGAAAGAGGGGCGATGTCTCTCACACTCTCCCACTCATACAGTAAACTGAGTAAAGTACTCGAATAACTCACACACCTAAAAATGAGCATCT
Source organism: Tuber calosporum (assembly GCA_003316355.1). NCBI lineage: Eukaryota > Fungi > Ascomycota > Pezizomycetes > Pezizales > Tuberaceae > Tuber > Tuber calosporum. The sequence goes on along the minus strand of QFET01000673.1, from coordinate 7,963 downwards.
GCCTCGCCCACTCACAACTGACCAATACACTTACTTGGTTTACACCTGCGCAGCCTCCCTCCCTCACTCATCCACGGCCCTCCAGTACGAGTACTCGTACTCGCGCAGTAACAGATGAATAAAAATAATACAATCACCGTGCCTTGCTACCTTATGATAAACTTTGCGCTATGATTAGAAGCCGCAATTTACCATGAGCCAGCACTCGAGTACGGTACTGTGCCATACCGGCTCCATTTGTCAGCTCATCATCACCTTTCTTCTTCACCCTTCCCCAGCCGAGATTTCTTGCTCCGCTCATCCTATCATGTCGGGGCCATTCTTTCAAACGGCGACAACAATCCCTTCTGTCCCCGTCGAATATACCAGCACCTGCCATACAGTACTCGAGCACAGCACCGTATCTTATCCTAAACCTACCAGGAAGGCCCCATTGAATTTTTCAGCGGAAAACTGCTTTCCAGCTCTTGCCCGTTCCAGCTCCTGCCAGGAAACTCTTATTCTTTCACTAGCCATCGCCCTCCCCTTTTCTTTCTTTCTCTGCTCGAGAATGCCGTATGGTACGTGTACTCGTACTCGTACTTACCCCCGCTCCTCCAACCAGCAACCCACACCCGCCGCCACCCCAGGCCTGGTTGTTGTTGTGACGCGCCTGGTGGGCAACTGTCTTCGCTCGCTGCTGTCCCTCCTGGCAGCTGGTTCTAATTCCGTTGATGCTCCGCTCAATCAACTGCCTTTCATACCGATCGATACCTGGCCCTCCCAAGGGGAACAGACGGGATAACCAATTCCTACTAGTACAGTACTTCATTCATTCCTTCATTGAATCCAATCAACACTTCAGTGCCCCATCCGACTCATTGCTCCGCACACACAAATTTTCACACCATTGGTTGGGATCTTGTAAAATGAACTAATTTTAAACATGTGCAAAATTTTGTCGCCAAGGGTGACCATCCAACCAGCTCCCTTTTCTAGCGTGTTTCTCAAGGTTTCCCCTTCCTGTTCAAAGTGGGCATGGTCCAGTAACACAGCTCCCGCCATGCTCTGAGTGGAAAAAAGAAAGCAGGGGAGAAGGAATCCGCAACCGTTGGGAACCTCCGTGCGCTCAGGGCAAGAGAAGAAAAGGGAAAAATCCACTCCTGACCCGCTGTTTGCCCCTTTTCCAAAAAGCCGGGTCCGGAAATGAATTCATTGAGAAAAGAAAAACAATTCGCCGAGACCTCATAAACGAGAGACCTTCCGTGCAAGAACGAGAGATTCTCGCCCCCCCTTCACCTTGATTCCGAAATGCTTTTCCCTTCCCTACCGTTTTCTAAACTCCACACCTCACCAGAGTCACCACAGTCACCACACCATAGTCACCACACCATGTCAATTCCTTCTTTGGCCCTCAGAGATCCGGGAAAAAAGGGAACTGTAACCCTTGTGAGCCGCACAAAATTGCGAGCCTGTTTGATACTCGAGCATGTTGGCATCTTCATCACACTCTCACAAAGCTCCGAATCACACAGATCACACACACATGCCTACATATCAAAGCGAAAAAGTCCGTGTGCAGGCCAGGAAGGAAAGCAAGGAAAGGATGATTTGATGAGAAATGTGAGGGGTGTGGTAGCATCCAAGTGACTGCTAAATAAACCATGGTGAAATTTTTTTTTCCTCCACTTTATATCCCACTTGAGTCATTTACCTCAGTTTCTCTCTTTTTTTTTTTTTTTTTTTTTTTTTTTTTCTCTTTCCTTTTTTCCCCCCTTCCTCCCTTCTTCAAACTGAGTTCTGTGGGAGTGTTGGGGTGGGTCGCGCAACAGATTATCCTCTTGTAAGATTGGGAAGAAAAGTCTGCTCTGCTTTGATCGCTCTGTGTAATTCATGGATACAGTATATTCTATTATCATAGGGTCACAAAAAAAATTAATGAAAATCAAGCATCGTCCCTGCTGTTGTCTTCCACCTTGCGTCTGAAAGAAAGAAAGGTTCGAAATGTGCAACGACGCAGGATGTGCCTCAAACGTCAGGAGAGGAAAAAAGTTTATTGCTATGACGACGAGACTATAATATACAAGCAAGTACCTACATATTCACCCATCCGTGGAGGGGGCGGGGAGGAGTGCTTTGACTTTGAGGCATCGTTGGTAACGATAGCCAGCTTCTATCAAATGAGAAGAACTCTCAAGCAATCCAATTCAATGGGGGGGGGGGTCCCTTGTGTAAAATGGGAACTCAGAAAGTTTGGCTCACTTATCTCCTTGCACGATAGCCGGCCGCTGCTCGAGTACGGTCTCTCCTGATTTACCAGTTGGATGGGAGCCATGGGACCGTTTGTGTGTGTGAACCTTAGCTTCCGTATTTTGCCTTCATACAATTGTACTCGTACGAGTACAAGTACGGTGCTCATACAGGAAATTCATCCACCTTGGCCGATTGGTGCGCAAATTGTTTAGTGCTCGCACAGGTGCGGTACCGGTGCACCACCATCGGGAGGCCCACTGAGGTACTTTCTTGACGGTGGATCGTATCTCGATTCTGTGGGTTATCATACGTGCTGTTGACAAAGCTACTTGTATTATTTTCACTCGTGTCCTACCGTGCTATCTCCCCCCCCCGATATCACAGCCATTACAGCCCGCTTAACCCACGATACCGGTACTGTTACGGTAAACTAACGCCTTTCCATTCCATTCTCCTCCTCCCTCTACTCGAGCACTATACTGACTGACCGACCGACCGGACAGACCATCATCATACAGCACTTCAAACAGCTAACCCAAACCCTCCCCGCTCAACCAGGACCCTTTCCTCCCTATTCCAGAGCACTGCAACCGAGTGCTGAAAGCTCTGCTCTAGAGGCACCTACGACGAGCACTCGAGCACGATACAATGCATACTTTCTTGCCTTTGCATACATAATTTTCTTGCAGATAAAACAGCGTATCAGAGTTCTCTCCAACCCTCCCACCGCCACTACCCTGAGAGAGATATCCGTCCGTGCCCGGAGGCACGTAGGTCATGGCACTCGTGCATGTACTAGTACGAGCACAGCGCTGTTGCATCAGAGGTGTATCTTCGAAGTACACAAGTTAACCCATCTCTTGCACTTGATCGCTCGCGATAAAGCATGAGAAATGCACAGTACTCGTAGTGGCACCGCAGGCAAGCAGGTAGGTCACAATTGATTGGCCTGGAGGAAGATCCTCGAGTCGAGGGGGTGATGAGCCTTCGAGGATTATTACTTGTACGATAGGGTAACAGAAAGTGGAGTTGTTTTTCCTCTTCTCTTCTTTCTCCCACTCTCACCTTTTAGCTGTTGCGCGGCCAACGAGACTGGGTACCGGTACCGTATTGTCCTAACGGACTCGAGATGTTTGTTTGTTTGTTTGTCCCTTCGTTGTTACGGCAATAAAGCAAGAAGACATCCATTCATCCTTGCCTCTACAATACTGGCGCGAGGGTCCACTCTACAGTAAGGCATTTTCTTGCTGGCTTGCCGATTTGCTCTTAAACTGGTTTGTCGCACTTTTTTTTTTTTTTTTTTTTTTTTCCTCGTTCCTCTCTTTCACAAAAATTTGTACGAGTATCTCGAGTACCGGTACTCGAGTAGGTGAAGGAAGGGCAGAAATATCTAATCAGGGTTGCAACAGATACGTATATAGTGCATAATTCTTGTGTGTTGTTCTGTGGGTACACTTTTTGGATATGATACGAGCACACACCTGCAGTGACCAGTATTATCAGTGAGGGTTTAGAGAAAATCCGGTAACAGGGCACACAGCTTTGACGAAGAGATGGATTGCTGTGCCGCCCTGCGATTGCATTGGCTCGCGTGGGGAGTTGGCACGGGCGGGGGGGAATTGAACGCTGACGTGGTTAATCTGCTCGAATACCGTGCCGTAACTTAGGTTGTCTTCTTGGTTTTTTTTTTCTTTTCTTTTTCTTCTCTCTTAATATTGCTTGCTTGCCTTCCATTCCATTCCATTTTTTTTTTTTTGATCCTATCAATTGAGCGGATCTCATAGGGAAGCGCGATGATGAGGGTTTTTGGGATGAAGGAGGGGGCTGAGGGTCCTCTGACAGCTGAGGTTTATTATGACGAACGAACAAAATTTGGATGATTTGGATGATTTGGATGATTTGGATGAGGGGCATGGAAGAGATATCATATCGCACGCTTTCACATCTTCTGGTGAACCGAGTGACGGAAGAGGAGGTTGGATCTACGGTATCTTTCTTTCTTTCTTTTTTTCCCCCCTCCTCTCTGCTCTTGTTTTTCAGCCTTCTTTTTCTCAACCCCGCCCTCAATTGAACCGTTACCATACCCTGTGCTTGGATGGTTGGTGACTCCCACGTGATTTCAAAAGCTTGTCCTGCAGAGGCTAGATTGTGGCTTGAGTCACCCAGGTTACCCGGACAAGCAAGATTGGATAAAGAAACGCGCCATCCCTTCCCCTCCCCGGCCCCCCCTGCCTTCCCGGTCCCTAATGGTACTGACACTGTTCCTGCCCTTCCCTTTCTTTCTTTCTTTCCGCCTTCTCCCTTCCTCCTCCATCGCCTTCAACACCATCACCCAAAACCCATGTCCCGTTTTCACCTCCATCCACACATTTACTGACGAGTTACAGTTGCTTGCATACCCTACATGTATAAACAAACGAGGCTGTGTTATAATGTGAGTCACAGCAAGGCGACACGCGTTTGAGTCTCTTCTACTGCCTTTCTCTTTGTCCTCTTGTCCACCTCGTCCCGAATCTACCTCGTCCATGTGTCTCCAGCCGCCTTACGTCGTATTCCAACGCGGGCCCGGTGCGATTGGGTCCGTCTCTCCTCCCTCCCTACATTGTGGATCGCAAGATTGAATGGTGGTGGTGGCAAAGACTTACAAATCCACGGGGAAGGAAATGGGGTTGTTCCGAAGGTTATTTGGCACGGTGCGGACAACTTGCCATTCCGTTCCGCCTGCTCTCCTTGGTTTCCTGGATCCGGCTCCGCGGTCCCCGCCGTTGCTGTTTTTTCTTCTTTTTCTTCTTCCCCTATCGTGTGAGACCGTGCGCCTGTCTGATGCGTTCTGTTTCGTTTAAAGTTACAACACGGGGGGGGCAGGTTTCTTGCTCGCTCCTCTCGTTGACTCATTCGCAGGCGCCTTTTTCATTTGGTGGTCGGTCCCCCTCCGCTCGTCTCTTGAGTTGATATCCTAGATGTTTGTTTCAACCAACCTGCCTGGTCCTTTCTCCTAGTCTACCTTATTGGGGGAGCACAGCACGGACATATGGATGGGCGCCAGAGCATATTTTCGGATGAATTCAGCCTCACCTGGCATTTATTTACGGTTACGACTCATTAGGTACGCGATACCGGCACTTTCATTCGTTGGGATCCCATCGTCGGAATGCCAACTTTACGGCTTCTGCCGATAGCTGGACAAAGAGATGACGTTTTCCTTTGAAGCTATTTCCGAAGGTTGTCCCGACTCTTTGAGTCATTGGTCTGCTGATAAGGCACTCAAAGGCCATCGATATAATTAATTGAAGAACGAAAGGGCCTTCTGTCGGTCATGACCTGTGACCGCGATATATGCTCTCTTACTCTTTTTCTTTTTTCTTGTTCCCTTTCTTAGGAGCGCCCTTATGACGTTGAATTTGGAAAAGAAAAAAAAAGAAGGCCAACCTCTAGGGCCTAGAAGGCTTCTGATTCAGGCCCTACGCTGAAGAGCAGCCTTATTCCACGAGGGGTGTGGTTTTTTTTTTTTTTTTTTTTTTTTGTACCCCCATCTTTCGATCAAATCGGTGTTTTTTACTCGTCAATCACAACCTCACCGAAATCATTTCTACAAAAATTGCCCTACCTCATGTAACACCTCTTCCCTCCCTCCCTCCTCCCTGGATTGATGAGTCTTGGGCCGGGCTCCATGGCACCTTTGCTATCTTTGGCGTCCATGCCCTTCCTCCACCCCTTCCCATTTCGCCTTGAGGGGAAAACGTTTGGGCGATCAAACTATTTTTTTTCTTATCCATGTTGGAGATATTGTAATTGTCAGGCGCCTATTTCTGTATCGTAGTCAACTGGCGTAACCATGTAAGTAAGTTGGGGTGATATTGCATGATAGTTTTCATGAGTCAGGGGAATGAATCCAAGTGCCGGTGTATGCTTGAGTACTCTAGAGAGTACGGTAGTGATCCAGGGAAGGACCTTGATGAACACTTGTGAGGTGCCGGGATGGATGACGGATGATGCAAAACGGTGAAGGGGAAAATACCACGGCACTATTGTGCATATGATAAAACATAAAACAGCGAAACATCCCAGCCAGTTCCGATAAACAAATCAGGGGTCCGAAACGTGTGCATGAGACCGAGGACCCATCCATTCATAGACATAAGACAGTTCCGGTGCTCGTACATAACCGAGGAGTGGTATGAAGTCACGAGCATAGTGGGGGTTCGCACTGTTGCATATGCCTGTCTGGTGCGCTGGGGTATCGCATACCAGTAATGTGCGGGCATGGGTAAATCATTAGGAATCACTCGAAATTGGAGTTGCGTGTCATCTGTTGAGACTGGTCGCGAACAAGGACGGTAATGCCAACATCGTCGCCGTGCCTGCGCAACTGGTGCGACTATGTACGGCCCTGCTCTTCGAGAACCACAGGAACAAGATCAGGGCAACACGTATACCAAATACCCAAGCCCGCTCCTGTCGCTGCACACTCTACTCGAGTATTCTCACTCCCTCCACATTCACACAGGAAGTATGATAGAAGAGGACACGTTTCGTCCCCTGCGATGTGCTAGTATCAGCCTTCCGTGCACTTCCTCGGGCCGGAACTGAAGCCCCTTGGGCTGAGGTGAACTAGCAGCGCCCGGAAAAAAAAGAGGGGGAAAAAAAGTCTTGAATGGGCGAATGAAATTTTACCATATATGATACAACTAGGAGAGAGAATACATTCGCAATCCATACTCCATCACTCTCTTTAGCTATTTTCACAATGCTCACTGAACTGGCAGGTCGCGGGGCAGAGCTTTTTTCATCCTTTTTTTTATATTCCCAGCCCATTCTAACTCTGGGAATCCGGTCTCCTGACGCCTTGGTTGAAATTTGAAAGTGAGAGTGGGAATTGTGATATTTTGATTGGGCTTCGCCCAACAAATAAGGTTCCTGTGCCTAAGGTTCCAATAAGTGAAACCGTAGGAAGGAAAGAAAAGAAAGAGGGAAAGAAGAAAAGAGGTTATCTACAATATCATGCCACGCCTTGCTTGCTTGTGTATGCGGGGTTGGGTCACAAGGCGGGGGTTTTGATGATTCGGCGCCTGGTGGGATGGATAAGGGGGGAGGCGAGTGATTATTTGTGAGGTTCGTTGAGATTTATGGTCTGTGGTTTTGCCTTGTGGCGGTAGGGCGAGGGTGCATCAGGCGTGAAGGTTTTGGGATGGTTTGATTGAGGTATAGGGAGCTCGCTGGGTCACGTGGTTGGAATAGGTTACCCTACCCTGGTTTTGGGTTTTGGTCCTTCTAGAATGTTCTCTGTTGTCATCGAGAAGGAATGGCGATTCCAGATATTGTGGGTGAACCAGACGCTATCGTGTCAAGGGTTTATCAATTTTATTCCTAGGGTGTTACCCCACTACCATACTTTATCCATATCACCCCGCAGCCACTCCTGTCATCTCCAAGGTTTACCTATGATCCTCCGCAAACTAGTCTAACCTGCCCAACACAAAGCAAAACAAAACAAGACAGAACAAACATGTTCGCACTGGAGCTAACCGCAGACCTAACCGGGTACGTCTGCCCCGCCTCCTCCTCCCGCTGCAAACTGACAGAACAGCGTAACAAACCTCCGCCCAATAGACACCCAGGAAGATAGTTACTACTACTCCTTTCGCGTGCAGTGTACCTCCTGTCGGGAAGAGCACGATAAATGGGTGGAATTTGACCGCTTTGTAGTCCCCCTCCCCCAATCCCCCAATCC
>QFET01000670.1:13378-25909 GCA_003316355.1 Tuber calosporum | reverse complement strand
TTTTTTTTTTTTTTTTTTTTTTTTTTAATTTTTCCGAAAGGGGAAAGTTTACGGGTTTATGACACTTGATGTCACGGTTTCCTTCTCCTTTATTTTACCTTATTTTATTTTATTTTATTTTAACTCTCGAGTGCCGGTAATGGGGTATGTGTATGTGTGTGACTGCAGTAGAATGGTGGTGAAGGAAAAACGTGGGAAAGGGAGGGATGAGATTAGGTTAAATTATCCGGGTGATCGGGATATGTAGGGCATTTGGGTAGTCTTGGTTTGGTGTTGGGTGGGTTGGGAAGGTATAGTACTCGAGAACAGTAAGGGATCTTGCTATGGTTCTCGGGATTTGGAGATGATGGCCTTGAATGCGGTGCTATGATAATGTTGGCTTTTACTCGTACAGTGAGGGTAGAGGGAGGGGCTGCGAGTGATAGTGTATAACACACATGTGCGTTACTACCGTTTGATATAAATTTATTCCATGGCTTACACAACCGTGTGTCGTGCTCAAATCGTACACATTTTTGCCTTTGCATCTCAGAAGTATACAAAACGCGTGAACTCGAGCCAGCAAATATTTCGCCTCCCCGACAAACACTAACTTTGAGCACACCCTGCGCCGCAAAATAGCCAAAAAAATTCGTAATTTTGAATTTGTTGCGCTGAAAAGTCTGAACCGAGAGCAATCGATACACATGCGTAAACCACAAGCAAGTAAAGCGAGGTACAAAACGGTTCAGAAAAGAGAAGGGAAATGAAAAAAAAAAAAAGTCAGTGATTGAAGAGAAAAGCCGCGTAAAAATGTGGAAAAATAGTCAAAAAAAAAATCCAATACTTGCTGAACCGCCTCCCTTTCAAAACGCCGTTTCTTAGTACTAAATAAAACGAGAAAAGAAAGAAAGAAAGAAAGAAAGAAAGAAAGAAAAGTAATAATGATAACAAAAAGCTCCTACGTAATATAAATGCACTGCTGTTTTTCGTCCAACATCCAATTGCTCCGTGTTAGAATCAACAAGATGGGAAGGAGAAAGAGAAGAGGTAGGGAGGGAGATAATTAAAACAACAGAATAAGCGCCAACTTAAGAGTAAAAGGCGTGAAACGAGGGTGATGTCGCCCCTGTCCCGTTCTTGTTTCCGCTCGGAAAAACAATCACGTGAAGAGAGAGAGTGGGGGGGACTAGACCTGCGGGTAAAGTGCGAAGGGGAAAAAAATATACAAGTGACGGGAAGAAGAGAAGCAAAGGTGGTCATAAAGGAGTCGGTGGTTATAGAACGAACCCCTTAACAGATGGCTGGAGCAATAAATGATACAATTGAGGAGCATGGTGAATTTAAGGTAGTAGCAGTAGTGTTGCATTGAGGAATTTGAATTAAAACGGGGTTTCGCCTTGTTTTTTTTCTTTCTCCAAACGATATTCGATTGATTGAATGAAGCAAATGCCCCTAGTGGCCATGAACACCGTTATTGCCGTCACTAAAGCCCTAGGAGAGGGCAAAAAGAATAACTTAGACTCATTGCAGCATCACTGCTAGGGCTGTTTATTGACGTAACGTACCTTCCTCTCCCGCTTTACAGACTGTAATCTCCCTACCCCACTCTGACTTCAGCACCTGAGACGCCGTGATTCTTCTCGTTGGGTTAGGATCTAGGATTGAGTAGATCACGTTGCGGCATCTCGCCTGAACCGCAGGAGAAGGAAAAATGAGTCAGTAATTGTTTACCGAGGAAGGGCGGTGGGGGATCAAATATGTAACCCTTCTCAGCTCACCCTGTGCAGGTTTTCTATAGGTGCATAACCACCTTCATCTCTTCGCCCTTCCAGATATTTTTCGAAGAACTCATCTTCATCCTTCTTCGCGACCCGCCAGAGATGCCTTCCGGTGCGCATGGCCATGTAAATAACACCTGTGGCCCAAACATCAACCGCCCGAGGATCGAATTCTTTGTCTGTATATTCTTCGGGGGCGATGTACGGTGCAGAACCGCACAAACCACAAGTCATGTGGGCCTCTTTTTCCCACGCCATCCGGAAGCATTCTCCATTACCGAAATCGGTAATCTTTAGGGTTCCATTTGTAGTGAGCAAGAGGTTTTCTGGCTTGAGGTCCCGATGAGCAACCCCCATTTGATGCATGTACTCTACACCACGCATCAGCTGTTTGAAATAACAGTCTGCTTCCGCAACGTCAAGTTTGCCAGCCGTGAGAACCAATGTGTAGAGATCCCCTCCAGCGCAAAACTCCATGACCTCGCAATAATCTCCCTTTGCATCCTGCAACAGATCCAAAGTGTGTATAACGTTCTGGTGCCGCAATGACGATGAAATGCAAAACTCGGAGGTCAATCGCTTGTGATATTTTCTAGGCGACTCTTGGGGTCGGCGGCGGAATTCTTTGACGGCGTATAGCTGTTCCGAGTGACCGTTCTTGGGATCCGGTTTATGTGATATACGGACTATTCCGAAAGCCCCACGCCCAATCACCTCCTGGCACTTTCCGTATTTCTCAACGAGGGTTGCCGTGGAGTTCGGACCGCCCTTCTTATCACTCGCTAACTTATCCCTGTCCATTTTGAGTTGGTCTACCCAGCTCGACATAAGACTGAGCCGATCGTGTTCCCCGTGATCGTCCTTCTTCTTGCCTCCAATAAGATCTCTGAGCATATCCGAGAGCTTTTCTTGCCTCTTTGCACTTCGGAGATGATGCTCATGAGTGCCGTCGGGAAGCATTTGGAAGCGTTGTAATACCGGCGGTAGGCCGTTCTTGATATCCAAAGTCGCACTGGCCGTGGGTCTCTTCTCTGTCAATGACGCTTTTCGATCAGGGCCGGTGGGTCTGTCCTTTTCCCGCCCAGAGAGGGCACTGCTATCAGTGTCCGAAGCGCTTCCCTCCCCAACATGTCGCTCACGAGGAGCACTTTTACTCTCTTCCTTCGCCTTACTGCCGGATTGAGAGAATATCCGCTGCAACCGCGATGAGATGGACTTCTTTTCCGGGGCGTTAGACGGAGTAGCGGTGCCAGAACTCATTGCGGACCCGGGAAGGGAAGAAAGCGAAGCGGATTGCCCAGGAACAGGAAGGAGAACTGGGGACGCGGTGGTTGAAGGAGCCGAGGATGAAACTGCAGGAGTCAGCATGGTGGGAGAGGATCGGCCTTCGTTCAGGCTCGAAGAGGCGGTATTCTTCTGCAGTGGGGGCTCAATCATTGTTATTGATGTAGCAGTAAGAGGCGAGGCAAAAGCGTGGGAAAGTGAATGGTGGCGATTGGAGGGGTTTCCCGCACAGAACTGGGGGGACCTTCAAAGTAGGTATTAAGAGTATGTGCCGAGATTAGGTTGGTATAAAGGTGCTGAGGCGGGTGCGGTAACAGTCACAATGGTGGAAAGTGGTCGCTGAAGTAGGGCGAAGCGGTGAGGACGACAACGGGTAGCGCAGACAAAGGAGTGGGGAAGAAATGAAGGAGAGGGGACAACACCAACAGGTAATGTACTGTAGTAAAAGCAAAAGTGGGAGGTAAGGATTAAGAGAGGATTTGAAATGCGAGGGAAAAAAGTGAAAGTAGTGAAAGGGAAAATCTGAGAGAAGGAGGGGCTGTTAGTGACTCGGGCTTTAAAAAGGGTATGTATGTATGTCGTTGCCGGAGAGGAGGGGAGGGGAGCAGAGAGATGAGGGGGAGTGGGGCGAAGAGAGAAGATTGGTTGAAGCAAGAAGAGTGAGAGAGGTAGGATGCGACTGCCAGGGAAAAAAAACAGGAGAAGCAGCGACGAGGGGGGAAAAGCGATGGAGCGGCGGCAGCTTGGTGATCGCGTGCGGGAATATTTTTTCCTTTTCCTTTTCCTTTTCCTTCTTTCGGGGAGTTATTTTCCTACCGTATCTCTCTATTTTTCGTTCGCGATATTCAGATTTTCAGTGTTGAGGTATCAGAGACAAGCAGTACGGTATTGTTCACAGTGGTTCACTCCCAATCCTTGTCTGCCTTTTTGCCTTTCAGGCGGTTGCAAACTTAACTCAATGGTTGCAGGTTCAGAGGCACGTCGTCAGGAGAAGAATAGACTCGCCGTGTTCGATCGCAATGACGGAAGGCCACACAGGGATGTTTGTTTTTGGCAACACTTGATGGAGCAGGGGAGATGAGGTAGACTGAAAGTGGAGAACGGAGATGGAGAATGGTTAACGAAGCTGATGGCCTTAGATAAGGGGTAAAAAGGGGAAATCTTGGGAGAGAGGGAAAGAAGCGCAGGATGATAGTATGAGAAGTGGATAATTTAATAATATGGAAGGAAAGAAGAAGGAAGACCAGAGGGGTATATAATAGGAAAGACCAAGGAAAATGAGAGAATCTCTGACTATCAACACAAACCACCTCTGCCACAAGTGATGGAAATGTGTCAAACAGATATAAGAGGGAGGAGTAGCAAACTGTGCGGTAGAAACGAAAACCGGATGAGGTTATACTGCGCCCAACGGTCTAGGATAGCGGGCCGGGGGGAATATGATATCGGGGATCCGTCTTGAGTGGAATAACTCCGGTACGGTGGTGGTGATGATGATGATGATGATGATGATGATGAGGCCCCCCTATCGCGATTAAATTTTGATATGACACCCACCAAACGATAGGGCTTCTCAGGAGATAGGGGATGGAGAGGGGCCAAGTGGTTCACGATAGAAATAGCAATGGAATCCTCTCACTCCCACATTACGGTATTTAAGGAACTGGAGTCATAGCCAATACAGTACGGGTGCAGTGCGTGCCGCCTCCTACTCTCCCAACTGGCGGTTTCAACAAGTACACAAGTACAGTATGAGTACAAGTACAATACAATACAATAAAAGAAAAGACTACCATCAAAGGTTGGCTATAAGGGATGGCTTGGGTACTGTATGATGCTTACATCCTAGGGACTCTGACAGTAAAGGCACCACCGATACCGTATCAAATTTAACACTGTGTTGCGGTTGCAAACTGCAGTATCTTGTGCTCCACTGGTATAGCGGGAGTATGGTATCGGCTGGTGCATAAAATGGTTCGTCTTGTCTTTCATCCTCCCACCTCCATTCGACCCATTAGATTCTGCATAGCATGATGCTATGATACACCGGTACTCTAACTAAGCAGCAACTCTCGGTCACTCAATCACTATCCATCCATTGATTCACTCATGATTACTTCCCACAGAGCGAGAGAAATTTGTTCAATAGACACCTGGTCCAGGGATTATAAGCCGAAAACACACATCCGTCTACACAGTACAAGTGCGAGTACTTGTACGGGTGCAATAACTATGTCTCGACACAATGTTGCACACTCCTTTTTCCGGACAGGCGACCATTCAGCTTGCCCTTCCTACGACTGCCATATCTATTTTACTGGGAAATCGTCTGTGATGGAGCAAAAAAAAAAAGGAAACTAGAAAAAAAAAAAAAGAAAAAAAACACATGGTCCCAGGGCTTTTGGGTCCATCAGAAGCTCTCTTCTAGCTCCTCCTTCCACGTTCAAAGGATGTTCTATCATGCTCGCCCAGCACTATCAAACCGTAAGTTAGACTAGTCCATTCTTGATAATGCCAATAGCAGTGCATCACTCTCCTAGCACCTGCGCACCTTATGCTTACTATCAAAGCCATCGACAACAACAAAAGCCCAACCCAGCACAAAAACAAATTTAAAACATAGCATTCATGACAGCATGTAGCCCACGCTGAGCTACGGTAGCGAGCGCTTTTATTCCGCATACACGAGCTTAGAACGGGAAAGATCACATTCAGCTACCGTAGCTTTCTCCTTCTTCTCACTTGTCTTTTGTCGCTCGGAAAAAAATCGCTCACGGATCGTGCATCATTGCACCCTCTCTCTCTCTTCCCAATAGCCACTTGTATATGGGGGAGGGAGGGAGGGAGGGAAAGGACAAAGATTTCAAAACACACCATGCTCGTGTATCATGGGGTCGCGGATAGAATACTATGATACGGCATTGTAGTACAGGACCGGGGCGCCGGTTTCGTCTGTTTCCTGCTTTATCTTTCTTTGCGAATTGTTCGCCCTGTCAAATCGGCCGGGGTTGATATGGTATCCTGTAGCGGGTTTAGCTTGGTTTGGTTTGGTAAGGTATGGTGGTCCATTTTGGCGTCCCAATCGAGATCCCCAATCGTCCTTTGGGCTGTGGGTGTTGGTATCGTCTACTGCACTAACACTCTCAACATGTTATAAATTCATATAATTTATATATATGCTGTGCTCAGTTACTTACGTACAATAACAGTAGCTCTCATGTGGACCACCTCGCCTTGCTTCCAGCTCGCGCTGGTTTTCCACCGGAGGAGCTGCTGCTCCCATCTTGCCATCTTGCACTGTACGGCACTGTACTCGTACAGACGTGGAAGGGCCAAGACAGGTCTGACATAAGATACTCGAGTACTGGTAGGAGACGTACTGATGGGCTATTATCAATTTGCCGGTAGACTACCGTATCAGACCCTACTCCTACAGGATCATACCGCAGCACTGGATCGGTATGATAATGCTGTACGAGTACATCCCGTAACTGTGCGAGAAGCCTTGAAACTCTTGCCCTTTCAGTCATTTGGGAAAATTATAATGCTTGTATGAACTCACTTATCGATGCCATACACTGCGGTACTCTACCACAACAGCTCCCTCCACAGTATCATGCTGCAAAGCACAGCATCCCTACATGAGCCCCACGGATAAAAAAAAAGTGGAAAAAGAAAGTGAGTTGGATTGGGTTTTTTTTTTCTTGAAAAAAAAAAAAAATCCGATCATCACAAAGATACCAGGCCAGATATCCATTACTGTAACCACCCAACACCCAGACCATGGCGGTGTCTCCTCTATTAGTTAGGAATAAACTTGATAAAGACCATTCATCATTTTCACTAACCCCGCACATCCGGGGCCTGTTGAGCTTGATTTCACCGCAAAGTGAGCTTGTAAAAAATAAAATAAAAATAAAAATAAAAATAAAAATAAAAATAAAAATAAAAATAAAAATAAAAATAAAAATAAAAATAAAAATAAAAATAAAAAAAGCAGGTGGTAGCGGAGCTGCCTCCGCTGTTCAATTCCCAGGTGTAACGTATTACTCTACCCATTTTGTGAGGTAAATTGTTGCCGATTGCCCTCGTTCCTCCATTATACGTGCCACATCTTCTCGATATGCCTCTGCGTAGAGATTATCCTCAGTTGGCGGAGGAGATTCACTGATCACTCTCGATGCCTCCTCTACCGGTTGATCGCTTCCTACGCCAATCTGAAGAAAGTGCGGTTCCCCATCCAATTGGGATATTGCCCGGCCCTCTGGCGCTTCGTCAAATAATGGTGGACTTTCCTCCATGGGCGAATCTACCGTTTCTGAGATTCCAAAATGATGGCACTCAACATTAATGGAGTGAATGTTATCCGCCATTTCGGTATCCTCGTTCCCAGCAGCTGGACTATTGGGTTTTTGCAGTGTCTGACTAATGCTGACCACGGACATATCTTTCGTAACGCCTGACACAGCGAGCTTCTGTTCTAAATGTTTCCGATTATCCCGGTCATAGCTCTTCGATCGAGCCGGAAGATCGCCAATTGACAGGGGACCATCTTTAGTAGATGGGTATGGGTGCCCGAAGCGTTTGAGAGTTAAACGCTTCAACTTTTGAACAGCTTTGACCTATATATCGCGGGTTAACGAGCTGAGGCTAGATAAAAAGCGCGCCGTGTTAACACACCACTGCCATAACATTACGGATACTTCTGGTAATAGCAGACGCTACATCTTCAGGGGTTGGCGAAGGAATTACTTCGGAAGTGTTTTCCTCCTCGGGCAAAAGCATATCTTCTCCACTGCGGGTAACCCAAGAATGCTCCTTTAGGAGCTTAGTATCAGAAACAAAATATCAAACCATCACCGAGATAAGATTCTTACCCGCAATCCTGGCATTTTGATACGTTTGTCGGGGT
The DNA here is from genome assembly GCA_003316355.1 of Tuber calosporum. Classification (NCBI taxonomy): domain Eukaryota; kingdom Fungi; phylum Ascomycota; class Pezizomycetes; order Pezizales; family Tuberaceae; genus Tuber; species Tuber calosporum. Next base: position 17,953 of record QFET01000670.1, on the reverse strand, counting down.
CTTTCTCAAGAAGTCTTCTCAGAAGATCCGCAGCGTCGGGGTTGAGGTCCTCGGGGATGAGGGGTCTAGTCTTCAAATGTTAGCGCGGTTTAGAGGGTGCGATTCAGTGGGTTTCACTTGTCATTTTTGATCGCTTCATAAAGCTGGACAACACCAGAATGACTGAACGGAAGTTTGCCAAACAATAGGCAATATAACGTCACACCCATCGCCCAGATGTCAGTGGCGGCTCCACTCACATCTCCATGACCAGAAACGCACAGCTCCGGTGGTAGGAACGCAGGACTCCCGGCCGACTTTGCTGTTAGCATCTGTGACCTTTTCTCAAACATCTCGCTCACTCCAAAATCGACAATCTTGAGGACATCATCTTTTGAGAGAAGCAGGTTGTCCGGTTTAATATCGCGGTGGACAACTCCTTGAGAATGCACTATGGTCGAGTAAGTCAATGGTTTCAAACTGTGGTAGGGCCGGAAACATACAGTATTCGATACCAAGTATCATATCCCGGAACCATAATCTACACTTCTCTTCTGGATAGGGTTCGGCGGTCTCATCCAGTCCAACCTTCATCACAACTCCCTTCTCGCACATCTCCAACACCATGTAGAGAGAGTCACCTTCCGGATCATCCAATACCTCAATCAAGTGCACCACATTTTCATGATCAAGCTTTTTAAGAATTGCAATTTCCTCTCGGATGAGGTAAAGGGGGTTGCCAGCTTCCTCCTGTCTGTGTATTTCGGAAGCAGATCGCCCGTAAGTTGGAGGCATACTCAAAATTCCGCCTCTCCTGCGGGCATGGTGGGGTCTCCTTAGAATTTGAGACTGCGATCTTTTCCGGAGTCGCGACTTGGAAAACTCTTTAACTGCCTAAAGAAAAAGGATGGTTAGCTTAGGAGGCAAGTTGATGATGATGTTTGATAGCTATACAAAATTTTGACCAGTTTGATCCACTGCCAAGTGAACCGCGCCGTAAGAACCTCTTCCAATTTCTTGTTTGATGAGATACCTTGGCAGACGTTAGATAGGGGGAAGAGGACGGCAAAAACAGGGAGAGGGGGTTGTACTGATTCACTCTAATTCCATCCTCGTCTTCGTATGATAGACTCGCATTTAAGGTTTCTCGGACAGGTGGTCTCCCGATGGAAGCTGCGCGTCGGTGGTGCCTCAAGGGAGAATGGAGAGATTCCAGAGGAGCCGAAAGATGTCTGACGACGGGTTGCCGTGGGAGGGGTGGTGGGGTAGTAGAGCTTCCCGCGCTATTGACAACAGGCAGAGAAGTATGCGAGATAGGGAGCTCTCTATTCGAAAAGGTTAGGGAAACGGGGGATTCTACAACCATCGAAGAGTATGGGGGTGAGCCGGCGAAAATTAGAAAAGCTGTAACTATCAAGCGCGAGATGTGGTTGCGGCAGGAATGGTTATACTGTAGTAGGAGGGAGGGAAGAGGAGGGGAGGGGTCGCTTGAATGTGAAAGTGAAGGTGAAACAAGGATCATCAGGACTGGTCATTATCAGATTTTATTCTGGAATGCCCAGAGAGACACCGCCTTAGCAGGCATACGGTCACCCACCCACCCACCACCACCGTGAATCGAACGCCAAAAGGCGGACCCAAATCTGCGAATTACTGGCCTACGGCAGGCAAGCATACTGTACGCACTCGAGTACAGTACGGTACAGTACTGTGGGTGGTGTACTGTGCCAACGTGGGCGCCTACCAGTACTCGAGTACAAGTACGGTACAGCCGCAAGAGCTGACTCCACTTACAAGTACCGTACTGTGCTCGAGTGCCCTTTGCACAGTGTTAATTTATGTGATATTATCATAGCAACAACAACTCCTCCTCCACCGCCATCCACAATTATTTCCACCTTTTGTAATGAGTCGACACTAAAGTGGAGCGGTGCACTCATAATTCGACGCTTTTAGAATTCTAGCTGTCAGCGATGCGCATTGAATTGCATCCCGTTTAAACAAGAACCCACAAACCTCACATCCCCCAACCAAACAGAAATCGGAATTCCCAATGGAAACTCACTTGATCGAGCGTCAACAGGGGCACGCAATCCCACAGTATAAATCGTCCCCACGACAAATAAGGGAACAAACCAAACAAGCAAAACAAACTCTGCCACCCCGGCCTACCGGTGCTAGACAAGTCCTCTAGCCATGAAGAGTCGATGGTTTCATAGTGATTTCTGGTGGTTCCAAGTACCGTATACTGTACTCGTACAAGGCAGTGCGTGAAGGCGGATACGAGTGCGGTAGTTACAGTCTTAGAGAATATCAGTTATTAGCCGCATAACTTAGCCACCAGCGTGCCAGAACCCTTACCTTACGGTACTTTACCTTTGTGCCAATTTTATCCCGCGTGTCAGGTGCGGCACTCGATGATGAAAGAGGGCTGCTTGTGTGAAGTACTCGAGTATGGGTTGGAGCCTATTGCGAGCAGCGCAGCGTGGGAAGAGGCGTGGGTCCGCATTTCGAGGGATTTGCAGCCCCCCACGAGAACCCCACACACGCCAGAGTATCAGGGAGCCTTAGTACGGTACGGTACGGTACTCGAGTACTCGTGCATAGTCACCCAAAGTCGCCAAGGCCTCGACCCGATAACCCGAGATATAGTCACAGTTGCTCGCCCGAATATTGGCCCGCAGGAGTCACAGCACCAATCCCAACTACAACAATCAGAGTGCAATCTCATGATGTGATCACGTGAGATATGCACCAATCGTCATTGATAGAAACTCAAACCGTGGCACTCCCAGTCTCACCAATACTCTCAGCCCTCAGCATCCACCCGTCCCCGCAACAATGACAATTTACTCCTTCTACATCTTTGACCGCCATTGTACGCTCCAATTCCCCTTCTAGTCCAAATATACTAACACTTCCCCCTTAGGCGAATGCATATACGTCAAACAATGGCACCAACGAGACCGCACCTTCCGCCCAACCTCTTCCTCTGCCTCGACGGCTGATTCCCCGGCTACCCTCTCAAGTGATAGACGTTCCTCCACGAGCTCCAAGCTTCAAAACGAAGTCCACCCTTCTGGTCGCGGTGGGAGATTGAGTGTTCAGGATGACGCCAAGCTGGTTTTTGGCGTAGTCTTTTCCTTGAGGAATATGGTGCGGAAGCTTTCGGGACCGTGAGTTTATACTTCGCTCTGATGGGGAGGAAGGAAGAATGCTAATGGGGGGGAGAGGAGGAGAGATGAATAGGGACGATTCGTTCATTTCGTATAGAACTGGATCATATAAATTACATTATTACGAGACCGCGACGAATTTGAAGTTTGTGCTGTTGACGGATATCAAGATGAATAATTTGAAGGTCGTTTTGCATCAGATTTATGTTAACTTATATGTGGAGTTTGGTGAGTTCTTCTACTACAGCTATTCTGCTGGTATGGCACGCTGATTGTCTCTAGTTACAAAAAACCCGCTCTCTCGTGAGTTCCTGTCGGATGATTCTATCCTGCTCCATCCCTCGTCGTACTAATTCTCCGCCTACTAGCGATCGAGCACCCTGGAGGTGAAGGTGTCGCAGTAGAGCTCTTTGAAATGGGTCTTGATAGCTTCATTGTGAGTTATCGCATACCACTGCGTAGTATCCTGGCTAAACTGGTGTGAAATAGAGAACAATACAGGATTAACGCAGTTGGGCTGGGGGTCGTTTCGCAATAGAATACACACGTTGGTAGGGGAGTTTCCGGAGTTGGTGGAATATCTAATAAATGGTCGTCCATACACATAAAACCTACCACAGCGGTTTCAAGCGGAAGCCCATTACTTCCAATGGGCGGGGAATGCTATACAAAGTTATTTCCGGTGGGAGTATTGGAGCTTCTAAAGAGGGTGTTTTTATGTACCGAATCGATTTTTAGTTATGGTGTCTATTCTGGTGGCCTACAGTCAATGATCACAACAGTCGAGAGTGACATCTGGGTGGGCCAGCGTGTAGTCCTCGGTATCATAAGTTACTTGCAGTCTCTTCCCGCCATAGTAAACCGCTCGGTCCGAATCCTCAAAAATCCGGGTAACCCCTGGCGCCCACCTCAACCCCCTCCCAACCCCATCATTCAGGTTCAGTCGGTCCACCCCCATCCCTGTTCTGTTTCATATCAGAACGACTAAGAGCAGAAAGCAGAAGAAAAAAACAAACAAAACAATAGTGAGCTCTAAACACCGCCTCTCCTTTACACGCAATACCTAACGAGCACAATTAGACACTAGAACAGGATCATCCGAAAAAATGGCTGGGGCTCACCCGATCCACATCCACCCCGTACGGCCGTTCTACGCAGTGTCAGCGAAGCTGCTGGGCGCTTCGATGTGGTTTTTCTTGATGTATCGGGCTAAGAAGGATGGGGTTTGTTAGACCCTGAGGTAGCTGAGTGGAGTTTTTGCTGTGTTAACGGAATTGTGTTGTAGGCTGTGTTTCTGGGTTTGAAGCACCCTTGGGATCACTAGACGGCGGCCACGGCAGAGGGAGTTGTCCATTGGGGTTGTGCTGTACGGGCTGGTTAGGGGGGGGTGGTGGTGGTGGTGGTGTTTTGTCGATACTTG
>QFET01000670.1:0-13340 GCA_003316355.1 Tuber calosporum | reverse complement strand
TTTTTTTTTTTTTTTTTTTTTTGCATTATTCCGGGCCTGGTTTGTATGGTCGTAGGGGTACCGTATCTCCACCCTGACATGCGAACAGTTCTGCGCAGGTCTGTCCCAAATGCTAGAAATGCTTGGTACCACACAGGTTGGAAACAAACTAGGTTCAACTGCCAGCAATGACCACTCCAACCCTTCTGGACCGGGCAGCAACTTATCCTTGCTTGCGCTCAAGCATTCGACTAACCCACCGCCCCGTTAGCACAATGAGTTACACATTGGAAAACATCGTTCGAAGTCCTGGCGTAATGTCTCCTAGAAACCTACCTTGCCTTCTTGGTCTTTAGGCCACCCTGGAAGTGAAGCGGGAGATCCGCAGATAGCATATTCCCGGCCCTGGGGGACTGTTTCGCCGCCTAGCCCTCGTCGACAACTCCATACGAAAACTCCCTGTGTGCGAATATATGCACAAACAATTCTCCATCACCCCCAAGCTGGCGGCAAATTTTCGCCTTGGGTGGCTGTTAATTGCTCATATGCTCAAGCATCCCGATGCAAACCGCCCTATCAAAGCTGCCCTTGGGGAATTCGTACATTGAAACATCATTCGTTATCACGTGGGGTTCTTCGACTCCTGTTCCTCGGCATAGGACTCAGTATAGAGCTTTTGCGTCCGAGAATTGCCAACGCAGTGAGGTCCGCCCAGGAGAACTTCTCTATGGAGCACGAGCACGCAGGACCCCAGTTATAGCCTAGCTCTAAGACAGGCCGTCTATCGGCTAGCTTTGCATGACGGCTGCACTCTCCGGGCGTGGGGGCCTCGGCTTCGCCAAATGTGATTGCCGCGGTTAGGTATAGGCGGCAAGGGCACCCTATGCGTGCACCGAGTGTGTGCTGGAAGGCGGGAGTATTGACTTAATATTGGTCTTGGTTGGTTGGTTATATCCATGCTTTCGGCAACTGTACGGGTATAGAGGGAGGAGATTTGAGTATGCTTTGGGTGAAAGCCGTGTTAAGGGAATCATGGGAGATGGCGTTTAGGCGGTCGGCCGGCTCGTGGCAGATTCCTATCCTAGAATTTGTTTGTTTGTTTAACCTATGGTAGCGCTTTTACTCAAGAAGTAATGAGAGGTATACCAGATTATAAACCCCGGCAGATGCCTTTGTCTAGTCCCCACTTGGTATCCATGACTGTGGAGTCGATGCAGGTCGGATTAGGTAGAGTCGAGGGCATTGGTGCTGTGGAGGGGTGGTGTTTATCGTGGATGTGTGCACTATTTGGGGATTGGCCCTTTAATTTATGGCTTCTTTGAGAAATTCTCTATATTTTCTTTGACTCTGCATTTGCCATTACGGATTCGTATTTAGGTGTTCCATATTAAATGCTATCCTTAAACTGCGTTGGGAACGAAGTGGGGGGGTCGTTTTTGACGGCTAATGGCGTTGTTGATGTTCAGGAACCAGAGTGATTTGTATGGGGTCAAAAGAGCCTCATGGTCTTGGTAGGATACTGGATCAATGGTTAATAACTGGTAGCCTACCCTACGGTGCAAGTACTCACTGTAGCACTGTAGTGCAACTTGAAGTCACCGTGGGTGTGGGGCGGGCTGACTTGGGACTCTTGAGAATCTCATAGCATTCTTAAAAAAACAAAGTCATAACTTATATTCTAAACTTACCATACGTATCTGTGTAATATACGCGCTGGAAGCTAAAGAAAACAAGGTCATGGGATGTACGACAATGGTTGAAGAAAGGAGATAAAGGGACAATGTGGGGGATAGAAACAAAAACAAAAACAAAAAAGGACTAATATTACAAACCACCCCAGTCTCATAGCCGCATCTCTCTCTCAATCATCTTGTAGATCTTGTGCTTCTTAGACGTTGAGCTCAATGCTAGCTTGAGTCTGCTGATGAGTTGTGCTGTGTAAGGCAAGATGAACTTCTCAGACGAAGCGGATAGGCCGAATCCAATGGCGGCTATGATTAGGAGGAACAGCTTGAAGGATAATGGGAAGTCCGTGAGCTGCATGGAGTCGTAGAGCCAGGTGGCAGGGCTGAGGACCATATAGGCCGAAAAGAGCACACTAGTCGCGACTGTAATTACAAAGGGGACTATGAAGAAGTGAGGGTTAGTGGCGATCTACTAGATGTATGGTTGGCGTGATTCCTTACCATTTTCTCGCATCGGTTGTCTAAATGGTGTGCCTACGCTCAACACAACCGCCGCACCAATATACTGGAAGCAGGATATGAGGAAAAGCATCGTGTTCTCAGAATTGAAGATACCGGTTTTTTCTCCGCCAATGACTGGTGGGATATACCAGCCTTGGCGCTTTACAGTCATGTAGCAACCTAGTTGAACGATGAACTGCAACAGAATTTGTCCCAACAGTGGCACTAGGACTTTGCGCGACACAAGGCTTGCAGTGGGTCTCTTAGGGCAGAGGATGGGGTGTGGTCCGGACCATCCCACTGGGCCATGTTAGCAGAGCGCGGAGGCTGAATCAGAGATATTTGACTTACTAAAGACGGCGAGCGGCAGGATGAGGAACAGGTCAATAAAAAGAAACTAGAGGAGTGTGAGAAACGCTTGTCTAGGAGACAGCCAGTGATACACACCTGGATATCGCCGAGATTTGATGCCGACCGGTAGAGTATGCTCACGCTCGTAAACTGGATAGCGGAATACAAACTCATGAATTTGAAGCAACTGAAGCTGGTCACAAGCGCTGCTCTTCCTTCCCTAGGCAGGAAGGTTAGTGTTACCCGTTAAGGGGGTTTTATCACGCAGGACTTACCTGATGACCTCGGGGACGCAAGAGATATCAAAGACTCTGCTAGTAAACGGGGCAGCCACTGATGCCTCTGCTTCCGAGAGGGAGATACCAACATCCGCAGCCTTTAAAGCACCGCAGTCATTGGCCCCATCGCCACAGAAGCCGACACAGTATTCCAAGCTTTGCAGCTTTTCAACTAGTTCGTGTTTCTCATCCGGAGACATTCTAGCGAACACTTGGCCACGGACAAGCATCTAAGCGTGTTAACTAATAATGCTACAGTGCGGGGGGTTTATAATTTCGTACTCGGTGCAGGACTTCCTGTGGAGCATAATCTATAATCCATCTGAACACATCCCCACTTACGGCTAGAGAGTATCCACGCACATTATTAATCTGGTATGGTCCAGAGAGATCTGTGCCATCAGGCGTAGGCAAGGGCTAGAAGACATTAGATACATGCGAGGGAAAACTTTGCGAGGCGAATGTCCCTACCAAAAGAGTATGTTCATCAAGGGCCCATTCTCGGTCGTCAACACTCTCCCACTGTAGCCTCGAGTCCGCAGTGCGAGAGTCGCCCTCCACAAAATGTGGGACAAATATGTGAGCATCCCTATCAACCAAGTTGCATTCCCTCGCAACGCTAATCGCAGTTAAGATGTTGTCACCGGTGCACATGACCTTGCGAATTGCAGCTTGCGAGAGTTCTTCAATGGCTCCAGCGGTTTGTGGCTTTAGCTTGTTCTCGAAAATGATGAACCCAACGAAGTCAAGGCCGCTCTCTGCGTCGCCACGCTTCATTTTCTGGGCCTTGATCCAACTAAGCCTAGGGAGGTACTTAGTTGCACATCCAATGACTCGATATCCACGATGGGTATATTGCGCAAGGAGCTCATCATAGTCCGCAGGAACTGCAGTGTATAATTAACCAACAGGGCTTACTGTAGGACTTGTAGACAGAATTGGAAACATACAGCTTTCCGGTTTGCAAATCTCCTTCATACACTCTGGGGACCCTTTGACGTATATATTTCCGCCAGCAGCCCGAAACTGCTTAACAACAACACTAGTGCGGCGAAGGTGAGAGACAAATTCGAAGGACTTGAAGACTCCAAGCTCTAGTCCATTCTGTCGAACAAATGGGGGATTAGCTCAGATGAATAAGGGAAGGCTAAACGAATTTTAGAGGGAGGCTATATACCCCTGCTGGAGCTGAATCGTAGAGGCCACCGTTCATAAGAGTGCCCTTAAAGGCTGGCGGTCTGACTACTGGAGGGGAAATGCCGGTTGCCATGCCGTGATCACCATTTGGCTCGCCGTCTGCCCCACGGGTCTTCTTCCCTTCTTCCTGGTATGACCATTTTGTGAATTCAAACATCTTTAAATCCAATGGATCCCCAACCAATTCGTCGTCGACAAGGCGGAGGGAATGACAAGTTGTCATAGTATATAGAATGGCCTCAGGACACGTGAGGCCCTCGGAAGGGTTGTGATCGAGTTTCGGAGACAGACTGTCGGCATCTCTGTATAGATCAGAGAATCTGGGATGCGGTCAGCACAAAAGACATCCTTCATGAGAGGTCGAAAGATTACTTGTGTGAAAACACCTCCACAGCGTGGACACCGAGCACATCGAGTCCATCTTCAGTCAAAGTGCCGGTTTTGTCAAAGCAAACAACATCAAGTTTACCACCAATGTTTACACTTTCACTAGTTAGCAAGGGACCTCGTATCGGAGGAGAGCCAATACCGTTGTGGGCTGATGCAAAATATATCCTTTTTCTTGAGCCTGGAGATGGCGAAAATGGTCCCAATAGTGAGGGTGGCTGGTAATGCTGGTGGAACTACTATAGTAACGAGATCTAAAGCCCTTATGAGAATAGTTTGCCACGGCAACTACGAGATGTCAGCTAGGTTGGTTGTGGGAGTGCGCAGGAACGCCTACCCCAAGGTAGACAAAGTTTACGAAAGTCGCAACAAAACCACATGCTGCGATTCCGCTCATTACAGCAATATAGTAGAATGAGTCTCTGTAAAACTTGAATCCAATCGGCTTGGGAAACAGCATAGAGCGAACCAAGGCCCCTTTAGTAGTGTTAAAACCAGTTCTAACGACCATCGCCAATCCAACCGCTTCTTCATCAACCCCATCTTGGGGCTTACGAGCCCTAATGATCTTCGTACCGGAAAAGAGAAAGTGTCGGGCTAGTTCAGGGAGTATAGAAGAGGATGCTAGATTCAAGGCTTGGAGAGCTTCGTCCGTACAAGGGACTTTGGAAACCGGAACAGATTCACCTAGAAACATGTCAAACATGGTCCTTAGCTAGTGAAAATGAAGGACGAATTTACCAGTCAGCATGCTCTCATTCACGATGCAGTCTCCGGTTAAGAGAATACTATCACACGGATACAAGGCCAACGAAGGATCAGTGACCTCATAAACATCGCCAGGAACCAGGTCATTTGACGAAACATAGCACCCTGTAGATATTAGCAACTTCAATCAAAGGTTTGGCACTCTCTTGCTTGGTCGCCTTACAGAATCCATTGCGGAGCACGCGCACATCGCATACGAAGCGCGAAACTTCGCGTAACCGGCGGATGGTCTACCATATCAGCGGTTGCATCACTGTGGAACGGATAAATCAAACTCACCGATTTGGTTTCTATCAGAGTGCTCGTGATGCTGATAGCCGATATTATAAAGATACAAGTGGCATAGTAGTAGTAATCGTCGATTGTCCATAAAACCAAACTGGCTATTTGAAATACATAAAATGGGTGGAAGGCCTGGCTGTTTGGTCAGTGAATGGTCGGCGGTGCAGATCCAGTGAGTTCATCGCTTTCGTTGGTAGAGGATGCGTTGAGTGAAATGAACGAACCTCGTTTACCAAAAGCTGCATGGTGTTTTTTTCCTCTATGTCTATAACATTGTCTCCAAAAACAAGGCTCCGGTGCCCTTTTTCGTCGCCATCTATTCCTGAGCGAATTGATCTCACATCACCCCAATTGGGATCTTTCCAGCTATTGTTGAGTAAAAACTTGTCCAATAATGGGTGGTAGCAGAATCGGATATACCGATAATCCAAATACCGAAGGGAGGTTATGACTGGGTCGTCATCTTCATCTGGATCATGAAATTCCGGGGTTTTTTCATGTAGGCCAAAAACCGTTGACAAATTCTGACCATATCGACGTTTTTGAACCCCTTGAACGACGAATTCGCCCCATTCATTCTACAAAACGTTAACAAAATGGCAGCACGCACCATCCGATCCACATACCTCAATGGCAACCCAGTGGCATTCACGAAGAGGAGTGGGTCTTCCTACTAGCCGCACGCGCCAATGAGGAAGCCATCGAAGAAATAACCATCCCATTCCCAGAGTAACCGTGGAAATTAAAATGTACAATGCGTAGCCCAATCTACTGGTAGTGAACCCAGCAACAACAATGGTTAGATCCTCTGTGAGAATGTATATCTTTTGCGTTGTCCGTTTGTAGTCTCGGTTTATAGTTGTAGAGTCCCGATGGTTTAGTAGTGGGTCCTCAGCGGAAGGCCGAGTCGCAGAAGACATCCGGCGCAAGGGAGCTCCCTCATCCATTCTGCCCTCAGGATACGAAGGCACATATTCTTCGTCGTCACCATCATCTATGATGGCCCCTCCGTCGTCCTCCGGTTCGTCTTGCCAGAAGCTAGCTCGGTCGTCTTCTCCGGATTGAGGGTGGTAGAAGGACCAACTTGCGTTTGAGTCGGCTCGGGAACGGCGGCGGTGTTGGAAAGAGGTTACGCTCGAGGCAAGGCTCTCCGGGACCGGACCTGCGAAGACCTAGTATGAAGTTAGAGAGGGGACCCGCCCTTGGGGCGGATAACGACACAGACCTCGTTCTGAGCCATCTCAACTTCGCTGTAAAAACTTGCATTGCTGGCCATCGAGTCTCGACGATAATGGTGTGGCTGTTGGAGCTCTTGAACATGCTGGGCCTGAGCTGGCCCATGTTCAGGTCTGGCGTGGTTGTTCCCAGGGCCTGGGTTGGCGGTGTCTCTCATTGACCAACTTCGGGAATCGCGAGGTGAAAAACCTAGATTTCAATATAGATCGGCAACAAGCAGGTAAGAAAACTGGCGAGAAGTATGTAGGATAGTGGATAAAGATAAACCTCAGTTTTGAAGAGCGGGAATTGGTAGCCCAGAGTATTGGGAGTGTATTTGAGTGACAAGGATAAGGAGGGCTCTACAAGTACTGGCGCTGTTGGTAAATGGTGTAAAGGGAAAATGGCTTGTCATTGGATAGTGTGTACATGTACTCTACAATCTCGCGGGGGTAAGGGTCGATCCATGCGTTCAACCCCTGGGGTCGATCAATGTTTTTTCGAGCAAACCTTTTGGGTTCCATGCACCTGACGGTGAACCCTTTCGGGTACCATCGACCTGGAAATATACCGTAAATCACGATCGGAAAGGTGGAATCTTTGCAGCGAACAACACAACCCATATTTTTATCCCAGAACAATACAAAGAAATAAAAATCCTGCTACGGGGGGCATTTTTCCTACTATTTCTTGAGATGAACTCAGTATTGAGTTAGGTAAAGCTTCGAGCGATCGTTTAATATACGATGAAAAACAGGGGTCTATGTTTAAAATACCATGATATACCATGACAAGGGGGTAAACTTTGACGCATTGAAATTATATGGGATGAATGACACTTGCTCTTGTAATTAGAGTTGGTAGTCAAAGCTCACAGTATAGTTATACTAAGATAAAATATATTCTGAGTTGTGTGCTTGTCCTAAGCGAAGGGCAGGTTGTCTCCTTTATATACCCTTTTATGGTTACACGAATAGTACACTTTAAGAAATACCCAGAACATGCTAGAATCCACTACATACTTCTTGAAGATCACATGACTATGTCACATGACGGACATAGTCATATGATTGGTAGGATAAGGAAATGTAAATTTCAAGACTTCCCTTACGATTCCATTCCTAACATAACTGAAAAAACCTCAAACAATACCCTGGTCAAACCCATCGTACAAATATCTGCTAAATTTTCCTCCGTTCCTATCCCTTCAATCTGAATCTTCCCTGCTTCCTGTAACTCTTGTGTATAATGATGATTGATATCGATATGTTTAGTTTGATCAGATACTCCGCTTTTCGGAAAGCTTGATTGCTGCAGTGCTGTGCCAATAGATAACAGGTGTTGTATCAATACCCATGTGTGATAGTCCAAGGCTAATCCTAATGCTTTGTTGTGCTGCGAAGCATAATGCCACGTATCCGGCTTTGGTTGTAGAGAGTGCAACTATTGACTGTTTCTTTGATCTCCATATAACCGTGTTTCCGTAGACTTGTGCTATTAATCCGGTGAACGATTTTCGATCTTCGTTGTTCGATGCGAATGAGCTATCACTATATAGGTGTAGAGAAGGTTTGTCGTTACATTTGACGTAATTGAGTTGGTTTATCGTTGTTCCTTTAAGGTATCGGAGGACTCTTTTGGAAGCGGAAAGATGTGTATTGTTTGGGTCAGATGAAAATTGACTGAGAAAGGCGACAGAGAGAATAATATCAGGTCATGTTGCAATCACTGCGTACATAAGTGATCCAATTAAGGATTGGTATATCGTTTGATTGCATTGATTGTCTTCGTCTTTGGCCTTTGTCAGTTGAGAATTTTTTTCAATTGGAGTTGCTATTGTTTTGGTGTCCTTCATATCAAATCGTTCAAGTAACTCATTGATATATCTTTCCTGGCATAGATTTTACCTTCATCGGTTCGGTTGATTTGCATTCCTAGTAGAAGTGACGCTTCTCCTGAATTGGTGCACAGGAAATGGGATTCGAGGTGTTCCGTGCATTGTTTAACCAGTTTCGGTTTTCCTGTTATTACAATATCATCCACGTATATGCAACAAAATAAGTCTTTCGAGGTGAGAATACATGAGGAGAAATTGGTAATTGTAAGATCAAAGGATGTGAGGGATTTTATCAATTGTTGATACCAGAGTCGTGGGGATTGCTTTAGTCTGTATATAGCTTTCTTCAGCTTCCACATTTATCCTGGTATTCTATATCCTTCAGGCATTTCGAGATATGTTTCTGTATCGATGTCTCCGTAAAGGAAAGCGCTTTTGATATCGAGTTGTTGTATAGTGTAGTTCTGGTGAACTGCTAAACTCAGTCATACTCGAAGGGATTCAAGTCTTGCGACCAGTGCATAGACTTCTGCGAAGTCCTCTCCCAGTATTTGACCGAAATCTTTAGCACAGTATCTTCCTTTTCGCTGTTCAATGCTTTCATCTTGTTTCACTTTTGCCTTGTAAACACATCTTCCTTTGATTACCTTCTTATTTATTGGTTTGTCCACGATTTCTCCTACTTCCCTCTTTTCGTACACCTTCATTTCTTCATCCATAGCTTTGATCTATTCATCTCTTTCTGTCGATGCCATAGCTTCCTTGTCGGAGGTAGGGTCAGGTATAAGATACATCAATCCGGCAGTAAGGAGTTGACACTGTGAGAGTAACTCTTCGCGTTCCTGTATTTCCTGTCGATTTGAATACACTTTTCCCTATCATTCTCTGGCTTGGCGAGATCTTTGCAAAGGACTTTCATTTCCTTGTTGACCCATGTTTGTAGGAGCTCTTGTCCTTTTTCAGTCAATTTAGGTTGTCGTCTTTCACGAACAGTGACATTCAGATGAATCATTCCTGTACGAGGATAATTCTAGATGGTTGTTGGTGTATCCTCAAAGGAGCCTGGAATAGTTTGTTATATATGAGGTGTTGTTGGTGTTTGTTGAGGTATAGGTACAACATTTTCGGATAGTTCTGATGTTGCGGGGGTGTGATGATATTCTAATGAAACTCCTTTAATCTTCTCAAACTTACCATCTTTGGCTTCGGTTATTGTGTGTATTCCAGGTATATAGAATCGATACAAGGTAGGATTTGAAGTGTAGCCTACTAAGTAACCATCTTCTGTTGTTGACTCTAATTTGCCTCATTTTTCAGAGGGTATATCTATCCTTGCTGATGTGTATCATGGATGCAAGTGGTCGATAGTTGGTTTCATTTTGTATAGTCTTTCAAACGGTGTTGTTTCAATTGTTGTATGCCATCATCTATTGTTAAGGTAAACAGCAGTTGAATATTCTTCTCCCCATTAGAATTTCTTGTTGGAGGGTAACATACATCTTACTATCGTAGTAAGAGTTCGATTTATCTGTTCGGCGACTTCGTTTAGTTTGGGGTGGTGATGTGGTGATGTGGTATGTATTACTCCGTTGTTGTTGAAAAAATCTTTCCCTTCCTGGTTAATGTACTCAGTTCCATTATCACTATGAAATCTTTTGATCCTTGTTTCAAATTGTATTTGAACCAGTTTCCGGAAGTGTTTCATTGCAGTTGCAGCTCTGTTCTTAGTTCATAGAAGGTATATCCAGCAATATCGTGAATAATCGTCGACAAATGTCATATAATATTTGTTTGGTCCAAGCGTTTGTTCTGATATTCGTCCGCTTAGGTCAGAATGAACCTTCTCGAATGGTTTGGTAGTCTTAATACCAATTGACGGTAGTGACGAATGCGTTGATTTTTGTGTTTTGCAGGTATTGCATTCGAAATCCTTAGGTGGAGCGATGGGAGACCAGTCTTTGTAACAGTCCTTGATTACACTGGGATGTCCAAGACTCTGATGCAACTTTTCGTACAGTGTAATAAAATCAAACTCATTAGATAATAAAACATGCCACAGTCCATTTTCCTTCTTTGCAACTATGACACTTTTTCCTCCTCTTTTGTAATCCCATTTTCTTCCTTTGACGTTTACTTCTACTCCTGCATCGTCCAATCGAGACTCTGAGACCAAGGAATATCTAAATTCAGGTACATACAGTGTGAATCAGAGCACGTCTGTATGTTTGGATCCATCCAGCAAAAGAACATGTGGTTTTGCGTCTCCTTTGCTGGTAGATCAGTGGATACTGCCGTCTGCTGTTACTATTGTGTCACTGTCAAGGGTAGTTGATTCTAAGCTCAAGCGAATCAAACTAGGCTTAACTCTTTCTTCGTAAACGGAGATTGTCTATGAAGGCTCGTAGGTAAAGATTTTGAGTAAAACTTATGATATTGATAAGATCTCTTCTCCGTTGCTTAATGATGGCTAAAGCTCGGGATTTTTTTTTTTGTTAAATCCGTGGTTTTATTCGTACTAAGTACAGGAAAATCCTGGCATTCACCCTGAGGTATGGCCTAAAAACCCCAATAACATAAGAAACTTCGCCTCCCCCATAAAATAACAAATAACAATAGAAAACACTATCATAAACATCAAGTCATTAGCCCCAGGGCAAAAATCAAAATCTGGACCTCAGGTCCGAGTCTCTGGTAAACGGAAAAATTCCCAACCTAACTGGAAAGTTTAACCTATTCTGCATTACAAAGGAAACAAAACCCTTTATCAAGGCTTTCCCTTTATCCCCTCTTTCCCATTGAGCTGAGCCTGGGCTTAAGTCAAACATTCCCTGATCTACCCACTCCTTTGGCCGAGCCAGGCCCGGGGAAACAGTAATCACATGTTCGAAGGTCTGAACTGACTGTAGACATAGGTCACAAGTCGGATCCTGGTCCTGGCTGGACCAGCTTGCCTGCCCCCTTAGATAACTCTTGTTCGATCTCATCTGGTGTATCCTACCGGCCTGGAATTTCGGAAGCGTCATGAAAGTCGAGCAATCGCGGTACGGTGGTCGATATATATAGTACTCCGGGTATGCCTCCTGTACCCATCTCTTATGTACCTCTTTCCTAAACCACTCCCTGGCCTCGATATACGCCTTCGCAGCGTCCTCTTGAACCATTGCGTGTCGGTTTGGCTTTACCGGAAAGGGCCTTGACTGATATATCCCAGCAGCCTTAGCCCCTATTTCATCAATCGGGAGGCGGACTTGGACCGAGCTGGTAGAAGTTGAGTCCCAAACCTTTGGACGTAGACCGCCACTTCTGTCGAAAGCCTTGCTCCTATTCGTGGGGTATCTGAAGCTGTCTGGGAGCAGAAAACCCCCAGGCAGCATCGCAGTCGCAATGTTATTCCCTGGAATGGCAGATGTTATGCGGACTGCCGCCATTAGGGACGCTTGTAGCAGGAAGAGTCGGACCGGGGCTAAACACGCCTCTGCCGACAACGCCGTCAGGTTGGTAGAGAAGAAGGCGTTGGTTATCCATCTGAGGACACGATTCCAAAACGTCTGCATCTTATTCATCATGTTGATGCTTGGGGTGAGGATCTCTGCCCCGTATAGCATGGTCGGCAATAGGATGCCCTTGGCCAATCTTCTCGCTCCGTAGGGTGAGAGTCCTTTTCCCAGCATCGATAGTCTCTGAATTCGAAAGAAAGCGGCCTGTGTAAGCGCCAGCCTTTTCATAAAATGTGTCGTTTATTCTCCGTTATTGCCTAACCAAAAACCCAGCCATTTTACCACTCGCCCGGCCGGCTGTATAACGTGAGATTGAAAACTTATCAGGCACTCGGAGACCTCTTGCCTCTCTATCGGCGTTCTCTTGTACACCAGCTCTGTCTTGGCGATACTGAAGGAAAGGTCCAGATCTTCTGCTCGACTGTTGATCCTTTCCATCTCTCCCTCTAGCAAACACTAATTTTGGTACCATGAATTGGACGCAACCGTAATCTGGAAGTCGTCCACATAAGAAGTAGAAAAGCTCTCTTCTGGGTTATCTGCCATGTGTAGACCACGAACGTATATCACAAAGAGGAGCGGGGACAGGGGGGAGCCTTGCAGGATCACACGATCGATTCTATATTCCATTCGTGAGCTGCCCGGATAGGCCAGTGTAACTTTTCGGAAAGCGACGAAATTCCGTATCCAATCGGTTATGTATTTTGGGACCTCCTGGTTTCATTCGAGGATGCCCATGAGCTTCTTATAGTTAACATTGTCAAAACCCCCTTTCACATCCAGGAAGACCGTTGAGACCCCCTTTCCGGAGAATTGACTCTCCTTGACCCAGTGTTTCAGTGATAAGACTGCATCTACTGTGGACCTCTGTGGCAGGCTTCCAGTCTGATTGATGCAATACATGTCCGTTTTATAAGCAATCGTCATAAGGCGTCGATTGACTATTCGTTCCGCAATCTTCGAGAAAGTCTGCATTAAAGCAATAACCCTGAAGCTCAAACATTCCCTGTAGTCACCCTTTCCCGGCTTTGGCAGGATTACGCCTATTGACCCTTTTAGGCATAGTGGGTGAATCCCCCATCTTAGGTGGTCGTCCACTAACAAGGGCAGTACGTTTTCGTTAAGCCGACTTATGTTTTTCCAAACCCCATATGGGACCTGATCTGGCCCAGGGGCTGACTTGTTGCTACACTTCTCCAAGGCCACCCATACCTCAACCGGTGTGACCCTATCTGGCGAACGAAGTTCTCTACGGTATGGGGGTTTCGGCGATATCGGGTCCTGATTTTCCGGGAAAAAGTGGCTCTGTTAGGCACATAACTCCCACAAGGGCCCAGAGGAGCAGTTTAAGAGCTCTGGGCTT
>QFET01000662.1:0-31423 GCA_003316355.1 Tuber calosporum | reverse complement strand
CCCCCTAGTACATCTGATTAATGAGTGTGCTACCGAACACCGCCCCGGCTGGTCCTGACCGGACTCCACAGCCTTCCTCACTTAAGCAACTTTCCTTTATCCAACACAACTGCCTCGGAAGCTGGGGTGTGTTTCTTTCCCTTTTTAATAGTTTTAGAACTTGTCCCTCATCTCCACAGGTGGTTCTTCTCCAAGACCCACCTGTATACCGCAACCAACTCCCTAGTTTTGCAGGCTTTAAGGCCTTTAACCCCCCTCCAGTCCCTGGCACCCCTCCTAACGTTGCCACCTCTGTTCTCAAAGAGCTCCTACTGAGCTATTCCCTACTTCCCTGTTTCTACAACCGACCTGACTTGATGGCAGTTGATTTTTTTTCCCCCTCTGGGTTATTTCACTCTAACCACGACATGTTTAGGATATATAATCTCTACGTCACTAATGGCACATCATCTAGGATACACACTGTCACCCTACAAGATGCTTTCAAATCCCATCACTTCCCCACACTTGTTGTGGGCGACTTCAACATCCACCACCCCTCCGAAGACCCTTTATGTCTGGTCTCCTCTAATGAATATGCAGTATCCTCACTGTACTTTGAACTCAGCTCGGAGCTAGGCTTCCACCTGCTCAACACTCCTGGGGTCTATACACGGTTGCCTTTTGAGATTTGCTCACGGCCTGCTGTTCGTGACCTTGCATTCGCCAACGACCATCTTCTCCCCTTTTTCAGCACATGGGACGCAAGTGCCCAATCCACTGGCTCAGACCACCTCCCCCTAAACCTTATCTTTACGACCCCCCTTCTCAAAGCTGCCCTCCCATCTCCGGACTGGTCCAAGACTGACTGGGACACTCTCACCCCCCTCCTCAAGGCCCTTCAGATCCCACCTCCCCCAACATACCCCACTGATTCTTTAGTAGACGAATGGCTGGCCAGGCACCTGGGCACACTCACCGCACTGTTGAAAAGCCACACTCCATCTAAACGCCCGTCCATTCACGCCAAACCCTGCTGGAACCAGGAACTGACCCACCTAAAGCTGGCCTTCCACCGTACCTGTAGGGCTCACCTCCACCACCACACCCTAGAGACATTGGCACTTTGCTGACAGCACCGCAATGCCTACTTCAAAGCTATCAAAAAAGCTAAGTCATCCCACTGGAAGGAATTCTTGGCCAATGTCAACACCAAGTCAGTGTGGACAGCAAGACGCCCCGCCTCTGGGCGACAGCCTGAGAGGTTCCCCTCCTTCCCCAATGCTGATACTCCTGTTGAAATTAACACCTCCCTCCTGCACCACCTTTTCCCGCCCAAGCCTCCTAATCCTTCCCCCTCCTTCCTACGCTATGACAGCGAAGCTACTCCCCTCCTCTTGGAACAAATTTCCCATGCACTTAGAAAATCCTCCAACACCTCCGCCCCATGACCAGACCAGATCCCTTACAGGGTGTGGAAGAGGGTCCACTCCACCAACTCCTCCATTCTTCGTGACTTACTAGGCCCCCTCATGCTACTTGGATATCATCCGCTCCCCCTAAAGAGAGCCAATGGGGTCGTCCTCCCTAAACCAGGCTAAGCCGACTATTCCTCCCCTGCCTCCTTCCGCATTATTGTTCTCCTGGAAACCGTCTCCAAGCTACTGGAAAGGATAATGGCATGCCGCCTGGCCCCTATAGCCAGATCAGTCGGCCTGATTGATCCAAACCAATGCGGCCCACTTCCGAGGGTCAGCACCTTTGATGCCAGCGCTGCCCTCTCCCAAGAGGTCCGTTCTCGCCAACCCCCCAATAAGAAAGTCTCCTCCCTCTTCCTGGATATCAAGGGAGGCTTCGATAACATCTCTGCCTCCTCACTCATACAACTCCTCCGCTCAAGGGGAATCCCCAGATATATGACATCTTGGGTTCGCTCCTTCCTCACTGATCGCCAGTGCCGCTTGCTATTTCAAGGGGCACCGGCAGTATTTTCAACTGTTTCTGTAGGGACCCCTCAAGGGTTCCCTATTTCTCCATTGTTGTTTGTGATTTATGTTTCACGATTGCCTTTTCCTATACCCCAAGGGGTTATTTTTTCCTATGTTGATGATTTTTCTGTTACTGTTTCTTCTGTTTCTTACAGGAGGAACATTCAGCTTCTTCAACTGGTGTTTTATTTACTTACTTACAGGGCAGCCAAGCTAGAGGTCTCCTTTTCAGTCCCCATGACTGAACTCATACACTGGCGCACCCCTAAGGACCGCTCCCCAATCTCCACATCCCCAATTGGGCTAACTGGGTCCCTTTTCTCACCCTCCTCATCAGTACGCTGGCTTGGGTACTGGTTCACACCAACGATGGTAACAACCTCCCACTTCATCAAGAGGGTCGCCTTCGCTCAGGCTGCCTCCTCCACCATCAAACAACTCTCCCCTCCAGGCCTAGGCCTCTCCCCCCACATGGCATGCCGCCTCGCAGCAGGACTGATTCTCCCAATCCTCATATATGGCGCTGACCTATTCTCACCAACTCAGGCAATACTGGACAAGATGACCACGCTGTGGAACAGAGTCCTCCGGTGGGTCACCAACTGCTTCTCCTCCACCCCCATATCGATACTGAACTGTGAGGTCTGCTTGGCTCCAATCTCCTCACTCCTGCCACACAGGAGGCGCATGGCGGCCCTTCGCTTCGCCTGCTCCTCCCCCCTCATCAATCCTCCCGCTGCTAGGTTACCACCCTCCTTTCCCATCTCTGACCACTCCAACACCAGGGTTGGTCCGCGCCTCACACTTCGAGGGCTCAAACAGAACTACATCCCCCTCCCTTGGGACAAGTACAAACTGTCCCACTTGCCTAGGCGACACCTTCCAATTTAATCCCTCTGCCATACACTACTCACCATTATCCCCACCGTGGGGACCTTCCCTCTGGCCGCACCACACCTGCTCCCCGCAGATGTCCTCCCTCCTGAACCAACAACTAGGAACTACCCCTTCCTCAAAAAAGCCTGTAAGGCTCTCCTCCTCAAAGATTGCACCCTACAGGCCCTACCTCCACTTTACTACTGTTATGCCCCGCGCCTGTCCCCTCACCCCTTTATGGGACTTGACAAGTTCGCGGCTGGCAGGATACATCTTATGAGGTCCGGTAAAAGCTACCTGGCTGCCCACTCCTCCTGGGACGACCCCGATCCCATCCCCCTCTGCCCCTACTGCGAGGAGGATGAAGAGACTATGGTCCAATGAATCCTTCAATGTCCTGCTAAGGCCTCTATCCGCCTCCGCCACCTCCCTGGCATTGGCGGTCTCGGCCCTAGCTCCCCCATCTGGTCCTCAGTGGACCTTCTACAGGCCTTTCGTGCCTACATCCAAGAGTCTGCAACGGGCTTCCCCCTCTCCATGCCGGCCGCTAGGTCACCCTCACCCTAGGACAGCTTGGCTGCCCTCCTTTACTGACTTTATTCTTTTATTCTTTTATGAATTTCCTTACTTATTTTGTTTGGAATTTTGTTATTTTCTTTCCTTACTTGATTAGCCTCCATGGTGGGAGCAGTGAGGGTATCGTTATGACTGGGAGATAGGCTTTTGATATTTTCTTTGTTTGTTTGTTTGAGATTGACATTACGTTTTTGCCATAGCTAGCGCTTTATGCAGGTTCCTGTACATTAACAGAGAATATATGAATTAAATAAAAAACAAAAATGAGAGAAGTAACATGAAATAAATAGAATAATGAATAATGAATAATATATAGAAATAATATCAAGAAATCAGATAATAAAAATAATATTGATATAAATAAATAAACCTGCAGATAGAAGGAGAGATGTGTAGCAAGATCGAGAAATAATATATAACAAAATATCACACTAATACCAGTGTATGGTTAGGGGGAAGTGGGAATTCTAGAAAATTAATTAACAAATAAAGAACAAGGTCTTATTGGGATTAAAGAGTAGTCCTTGGTGTAGGTAGGGGTTAGTAAAAATATATTTTATGATGTGGTCGATGTCGGAGACATATATGTAGATAATCTGTATACATCTCAGTTCTATATTAATAAGTGATATTTTCCCCCCTTTTATAAGAAAACATATTAGGAGTGCAACTATGAATATTTTGACTTTCAATTTGCAAGCATTTTGAACTGGTCTATGAGACCGATTATAATCTGGGACACAATTTACGAAACGGGATGCAGGTTGGGGTAAATTTATAAAAGCAGATTATAACTCAAAAGGTTCATACAAGAGCTACATCCCACTCTAAGCTCTCAAGAGAACTGTTGAGCCAGTCTAAAAAATTATAGGTCGATAGCCTGGCTACTCAGAAGTTCAGTTAAAGAGTTCAGGCAAATCAATAGCGTTTTATGATTGAAATGGCTAAATGAAATATGCATAAAAGAAGTTCAAGTAAAAGTTACAGGTAAAGATTCAAGTAATGAAATTGAAGAAGTAAACTCCAGATCTTTTTTTTTTCAGCCTCCTAATGCCAAGACTTGAGACCGTATCCAGGGTATGATTTATGAATATTTTCACATAGGCAGATTTCACCATTGCCTTTATGTGAGACAACTGTGCATTTTCCGGCTACTGTTTTTATTCTTTCCTAAACACTATTATCGCATTTAGAACCAGAAGGCTTTGCAGCACTAGAGTTGTCCTTATTTGTCTACAAGATTTACAAGGGGTGGATTTAGGAGTGAAAATATTATGAATCACAAGCGCCGTTATGGCAGATGCCGCAAAGAAAAGCCCGTATATCTTTACGATACTGGTAGAAATGGTACATTACGACTTACCTGTTGTCAGTGTCTTGTAAGTCCCCTATATATGATAATATAAGTTTTCATACCTGTTGTCAATTACTAACCATTGGCTACATATTTACAGGATAGAAAGCGGGTAGCAAGACTGCCTAGGGAACAGAGAGTTGTAAGTTTGCAACCGGTTGAGGAACAGCTAATATACCAGATGGAACAACAAGCGCAATATGCGGCTACAGCAGTAAGGGAACAGCAGCTGCGGAGACCTGAAGGCCATGACAGGGCTAGATGGGAGGAACAAGGGAACCTAGTTGGGCTTGCTGGTTGGAGTTCATATAACAAGAAAAATGTGAGAGAGTACTAAGGGAAAAGATGCAGAAGAGATACGGTATGGACAGAACTGTGGACACTGTAAGGTACAGAAGGCCGTAAGGGAGTATGATCAGGACGGGTATGGGAGGTTAAGGAGCTCTTGTAGGGAGTGTTTGGTAGGTCCTGGATTGTATAACATAGCAGCAAGAGAAGACATGATGGAGGCTAATTGTTGGGGTAATTGCAGAAAAGGGACAGGATTTCAAGGCAGCCACAGGTAGAGGTAGAGGAGGTAAATTCCCCTTCTGATATAGTACCAGCGGTTCCTTTAGGTTTACCCAATTTGGTACTTGTTAATCTACATGAAGGGAGGCGAGATCAGAGAGGAGCTCAAGTGGTACTGCATGCCACATTCCCTTTTGCCTCTGTGGGCAATAGGGATTGTTGGATAATCAAAGATTTGGGTTGCATGCAGGTAGCTTGTACCACCTGTAATGCATTGCACTGGGTACGGGAGCAAACTCGAAATACTCACCACAGTATTGCTGGAGGCTTTCAGTCCAGTTGCAAGCACGGTGATGTGAGTGTAAAGAAGTAGCGTGCTTTACCAGAACCGGTGTATGGTTTGATGAATGGACCAGGAGCTGAAGCACGGAGGTTCTGACAGGATATCCGGCGCTGGAACTCCTAGTTCGCTTTTACCTCTCCTTAGTTCAATATGGATGACCGGCCAACTGCTATTGGAGATGGCTCTCCGCCATTTCAGCTGCATGGAGCAGTCTATCTTTGGCAAGGTTCTTTACTACCTGCCTCCGCTCAGGATGCTTTATATTTAGAGATAAACATCTATGATCCTGCCTATGCTGCACAGGTAAGATCATCAAGGGCGATGGAATTGAATGCAAACCAGATACATGCCTTGACTGGAATGCTCCATGATTCATCTCCTTTTATTGAGCTGTATCTGACAGCTAGGGAAAGGTTTGCCAAGATATTTGAGTGGCAGCCGGACCTGCGGATCATTCTTGACCGACAGTTGAGATTGATTGCGGAAACTGGAGCAGATATGAGGAGGGAGAATCTTCCTACTGTAGATGAGGTTGTTAAGGTTAGCTGATTCTAAGGGCAAGTGAATAGGACTAGGCTTATATCTTTCTTCATAAACGGAGATTGTCTAGGAAGGCTCGTAGGTAAAGATTTTTGAGTAAAACTTATGATATTGATAAGATCTCTTCTCCGTTGCTTGATGATGGCTGAAGCTCAGTAGGCACTTCGATATTTATATCCCGCGTCTGAGTGTTCGCGGACTACAACTGGGTTAACTAAAAACTGGTATTTTCTTCCCAACCTTCGTCTCACAATCCGAGAGCGAACCCGCTTTTAGCCTGAAACTTTCTCCTCTCACACAAAGCTAATGGTATGATCAGAGCTCCAGACTTCTCTGAGAGTGTGGACCCCCTTAGTCTGAGTTGGGAACCTTCTTTCAGCTGTTAAGATATGGCCGCCCAGTTTGGAACGTACTATTAACTTCTGAGAACTCCAACGGGCTAGCTTGGTTTTTGGCCGAATCTGCTTCGTGCCGTCTTATCCGGCTCTGCAGCAGGCTTTCAGGATGAGTAGTATTCACGATCAGGGCAATACCTTCTCCTCTGCACTGCCTCTCCTTATCAACTTGTTCCAATAGGTTCCTAGACCTTATAGGCATCACGGGGGTGTCACCGTACTCTCATTGTGTATCGGAGTAGCCTACTTCAATCGCACATTGATACCCATCTAGGACTACCTGGGCTCTCTTAACTTCACCTGGGTGTAACTCCGCTTGTTCTTGACGGAAACGCTTCATTCCACTTCCCAGACGTAGCCAGAGAGGCCCTCTCATATACCATAAGGACAGCATCTGGTCGGACGGACGACGACGACGTATACGGGGTTACAAGATGTGTTCCAATTTCTCGTTTTTCTTAGTAAACGAGCAACTGCTCAAGGTGCCAGTGTCGACTCCCAGGGCGAACGGCGGGGCAGCAGGGGGCTAATTGCCTGCAGAGGTTCAGATTCATCCAGCCCCTTCTGAAAAGTCATGGAAGCCTATTGGAAGTCGTTTGTGCCTAACACGAGCTCCCTCTTCCCTACGGTTTCTTCAGAATAGCTTTTCAAAGGTTTCCCTCTCTTTAGGTACCCTAA
Source organism: Tuber calosporum (assembly GCA_003316355.1). Taxonomy (NCBI): domain Eukaryota; kingdom Fungi; phylum Ascomycota; class Pezizomycetes; order Pezizales; family Tuberaceae; genus Tuber; species Tuber calosporum. The sequence continues at coordinate 24,184 of QFET01000662.1, read as the reverse complement.
AAAATAAAAAATAAAAGCTAAATTTTTAACCATGACACCCAAACTTAAACAATTCCAAAAAATGTCAGTCCCATCTTGAACTCGACTTGGTAGGGTGAAAAACCTATCGCATTTGCTTGGCCACGTTAGGAAAACCTTTTCCTTGTCATTCAACATCTGCTCGCTTAGGGATGTCCGGATTCTCCCTATGAAACGCCTCCGCCAATTCCTGTGCATGTTCTAAGTGGTCTGGTAGTTCCCAAGTTTTTCATCTTCAGAACAGCCAGTCGACTTCAAAAGTACCGTAACTCATGCATCGGTCAGTTCCGTCCTCTCACGCGCGTGGTATAAGAAATTATTTAACTCTTCACAATTCTTTCGATTTCCCATTCAAAATCTGAATCAATTTCTTCTGGCTTACGGGAAGGTTGTTCCCTTGCTGGTCGATTCGATGTTCGATAGGGTTCCAACAATGATACATGATATATCGGATGGATCTTCCATCTTGGTGATATTTCTAGTTTGTAGGCACGTTTACCTCTTTTTTCCAATACCTCAAACGGGCCATACAGCTTTGGGCTAAGCTTCTGTGCGGGTCGTTTAGTGCGTATATTTTTTGCTTTTATCATGACCAGGTCCCAGACCTTGATGTCTGGTTGCTGCTTAGCATTGCGGTTGTAATATATGCTCATATTTTCCCACGTTTGCTCCAAAGCTTCTCTAGCCTGTTGTTGTATTGTTTGCATACAGAGTGCGTATAGCTGGGCGCCTGGATTTTGGGCTACTCGTTCCTTCATCCATTCTGTTTGTCGATGGAATCCATAGTTTGTGTAGAAGGGTGACCTGCCATGCGCTTTTGTTACCTAATTGTTGTAGGCATTCTCGGCTATTGTTAACAGCTGGTACCAGTCCGTTTAGTCATAATTGATAGAGTTTCTTAGGTATCCATGCAGCACTTGGTTGGTCCACTCGATTTGTCCATCAGTTTGCGGGTGCTACGCAGTTGACATCTGTCGTTTTATCCCCTGAGTTTTGCATAGGGATTCCCAGAATTCTCCGGAAAACATTGCATCCATGTCGGATATAATTTCCGCTGGAAGTTCATGTAGGTTCCATACTTACCTCAAGAATGCGTTTGCAACCTCCTTTGCAGTTGCATTACCTTCCCGACCTAAGAAGTGTGCCATCATTGTAAATCTATCCATGATCTTCATAATTTATGTTCTTCCTTATGATTCTGGTAGTTGTGTGATGAAGTCGGTCGATATGGATGACCAGGCTGTGAACGGGACTTCTAGAGGCTGCACCAGCCCGAACCGCGCATGTCGTGAGGATTTATTACGTTGACATTCATCGCATGACCGTATGTAGTCATTTATCCATGCTGTCAGCCCTTTCCAATAAAAGTCTCTGTTAACAATTTCCAGAGTCTTCTCAAGTCCAAAGTGTCCAGCTATTTTAGAGTCGTGACAACTTTTGGCTATTGTTGTCTGCAGCTGTTCGTTGTCTGAAATGTATAAGCGATTCTTATAGTATATTAGTCCTTCAGTTACTGCCCAGTTTCTCGGTAATGGTTTGCCCTCATTTGTTAACGTTTCCAATTCTTGCTTGCGTTCTTGCCAGTTTTGATCATTCTGGCTTGCCTGTTTGATGGTTTTTAATAATGTCTGGTCATATTTTCCTAATATCAACTTTAGACCTTATAGCATTAGATATTAGGAGTATCCCTTTATCTTGTCTCACTTGTCGGTCTTTTTCATCAAGAAACTCATTTTTGGCCTGGTCCGCTTGCAAGGATGCAACCACTACCTGGGTCTTCATTGCATCAGTTCGTCTGGGTGATATATCTGTGCTTCCTAACCCACCTTTGCACCTTGCAGTTTCTTGTAGTCCGTCAACCTCTCTCGCTTCCGCCATGTGTATGTTCTCAATGATCATTTGTGCCATTCGGTCCCCTTTGTGAACCAGGCAATCTTGGTTTCCATAGTTCATTATGATCACCTTGACTTCTCCTGTGTAATCAACGTCAATTACCCATCTCCCAATGCTGATCCCAAATCTGGCGGCCATTCCACTGCGTGGTCCCAACAGTTGCGTATGTTCCTTTGGTTAATCAGACGGAAATTCCAGTTTCCACCAACTTTTGTCCCTTGGCCCAAATAATAAAGTACTCTAGTGCATACAGGTCGGGTCCGGCTGCTAGTCGAGACCCTATTGTAGGCATTCGTGCTTTTGTAGTTAGCACTTTTATTCCCAAGGAATCAGTATTCTCTGTGCCATTTATTCTTACATCTCTCTCTGGCATATTTAAGTACACAAGTGCGATTTGGAAGTGTGAAGGCTTGAGTATTGACTGTTCGCTATGCGCAGCTCCCTCCTCTGGGCGGTACTCTGGCCCTCGGCTTAGTGCATCTGGCTTACGACCTCATTTTCCCGGTCGGTAGACAATCTTGAAATTGTAGTTCGCTAGTTGCTGAGCCATCGTATTTACCGCAGATTCCATACCTTAGTGGTAAGGAAGTTCTGTAGGTTCTGGTGATCAGTGTAGACAGTTCCTGGTTTCTCTGTTCCGACCAGATTATGTTTCCACTCTTTAAATGCTTCCAGAATCGGCACTAGTTCCTTAGCCTGGATCTCATAATTAGGCTAAGCTGGGCTCAGCTTCGTGAGTGGAAAGCGACCGGGTGTAGCTTTTTGTCTTTAAGCTAGGAGAGGACGCATCCTAGAACAAAATCGCTCGCATCTGTTTCCACAATTGTTTCTCTGTCAGGGTGGAAATGACAGAGTATAGGGGCAGAGATGAACATTTTATCAAGTTCTTCAAATGCCACATCTTGTTCTGGCCCCCACCTGAATTTTCTGAGGTCGCCCTTCAAAGTTTCGGTTATTGGTTTGCAGATTTTGGAGAAATCCTTGATGAAACGTCGGTAAAAATTGGGAAAGCCAATGAATATTTGCAGCTCCTAGACCGACCTTGGTACCTTCCAATTTTATATGCTTTCAACCTTTCTTTCACTCCTGGTGACTCCATCAATTGCCACAATATACCCCAAAAACTACACTGTATCGACGTGAAAAACTGACTAGGTGGTTGATACCGCTAGATCATATTCTTCCAAGTGAGAGCGTACCTTCTTGACCAAGTCTAGGTATTCTTTCTCTGATTTTTAGTGTAGATTAGGAATTCGTCTAGGTAGACCACCACTCCATGACCTAAAACATCTGGTAGAATTTTATTCATCATGGCCTGGAATGTGACGGCATGTTTACAAGCCCGAATGGCATTACTTGGTATTCAAAGTGGCCGTACTGGGTCCGGAATGCAGTTTTCCACTCATCTTCTTCCATTATCCTTAGGAGGTGATAGCCATCTTTTAAGTCGTGCTTAGTGAATATTTGGGCCCCAGCTACCTGTTCGCGGTGCTCGCTCATCAGGGGTAGCGGGTACTTGTTGGCCACCGTCAGCTTATACAACTGTCGGTAGTACACACATAGCCTCTTTGAACTGTCAGGTTTAGTAACTAATGGAATATGGGCCCTTGCTGGAAATTTGCTTGCTACAATTTTCCCTTGATCCTGCATTTCCTGCAGGTATTTACTAAGCAAATCCAGCTGGTGGGGTGACATTGGATATATCGGGCACCATGGAGGAACCGCGCCGGGTAATAAGTCAATAGCGTGGTTAAATGTTCTTCTTCTGGCTAGTTTCTCTGCCGTTTCGGGTGCAAAAACCCTCTTGAATTCATGGTATTCCAGAGGTATTTGCAGGATCTTTATTGACTTGTGCATGGGTGCTATTTCAATTCTTCCAACATATCTGGCTTCTGGGTCGTATGCCACGGTCTCGTCCCATTCAAATGTCAAGTCTATGCCTTCATCATTAATATGACTTTAGCATTTCTCGTCTTTAAATGTCCATTTTTGCGCATCCTCGATGTGCCTTATGGGATGTTCTGTATGCCACCATCCAAAGGGGATGATAAGGTCATATTTGCCAGCATTGGCAATTTCGCAGGAGAGGTGAGATCGGTATGCGTTGTTCCCAATCTCTGAAAGAATAGGATGATTGTAGTATTTTCCCCCATTTGCTGCTGTAGTTCCTTCAAAGGTGTAAATGTCCAGCCTATTTGTGCGTGTGTGATATGGTAGGTGATGTTTATTGACCAGTTCTTGGTTAATTAGGAATATATTAGACCCTGGGTCTAATAGACCACGAATCGGGATCCATTCGCTATTTGCTTCAATGGTTGCTTTGCCTTCTGGGCATGAATAATAAGCCGCGGCAGGTGCTTCAATTTTATTTCTTTTAATAGGGCCGCTAGGGGCTGGTGCAAGTCTTATGTAAGACATTTTTGTTGTAGTGGTAACTAAGGGTGTTTGGTACCATGCCCGCACAGTGTAGGCTATTTAAGCCTTCTCATACAAACTAAAATCAATGTCTTTGGTGTACTGGGCACCCCACTACTAGCGGTCTTTACCCATTGCTGAAGGGTTCCCATATAACTGCCATTTGCCCTTCTCAACCCATGCTTTTGTCTTTACTGGAGCCGTACTCATATTGTTTTGACTGTATCAGCCTGTGTGGGCTCTGGAGATTCTTCACGCATCGGCTCGTTTACCTCATGAGTCTATCGTACCTATCCTGTCCACAAAGCCGGAGTCCAGGTTCTGGACGGATTTACCCTGCTCTATTTAGCATGTGGACTAGGTAGTCGTAGTTACTCATTCTCTTCCACTTTATTTTTCTTGATTTCAGGATCCTGTTCGGTTTCTCCAACTATTCCGTTGTCCAGCCGACCTGTAACATATTTCGTTCCTGGAAGGCTTCTCACGCTCCAGGCTAGACTGATTTCCCCTTGTCATTCTTAAGAAGTCCCTAGTCAGCGCTGGTCTGTCTACTCTTCCTTGGATCTCTTTTAAGGATTTAGGGCTTCATGAGGATGTGGGTTTAGTTGATTGTCTTCCGTACAGAGGTCCAATATACACCAAATGTGGCGCTCCGCTTATTTCTTTTTGAGTTTCAGGTTCAGAGAGTTAGTCCCGGACTACCACGAGCCGCCGTCCAAGTTAGTCGCTTATTACTCACCAATCATTCTTAGGGCTGCGATACTCCTATAGGTCTGGATTGCTTTTCGTGATTTTCGCTTTGGTTTTGAGATTTCCACGGAGAAGCGCGGAATACCTTCTAGTAGAACCTTGCAGAGGTTGACCCCCCTTGTTGATTTCGGTTTCGGTATGAGGTCCATAACCGAGTACCCAGTCGCCGTTGCTGCCGGTGCCTGAAAACCTTTTTTAGGTTCATCCATGTCGTCCAGATCCCAAATCCTGGGCTGGTTGACTTGTCTCACCCTAGTCGTAGGTTCTGGTTGCCCCTTTGTTATTTAGGGTCGTCGTTATTGGGGTTTGAAATTACCCCTTTTCTGCGCTATAACCAATACTTGGGCCTGTTTCCTGCAGAACTTCCAAGTATGGTTGGCCAACATGCAACGTGTGCATTAGTTGGCTTTCTTTCGTTCTTCAATTTTGTCCTTAGGGATTCCTTTATGAGCTTCAACCCAATTTGTGTGCTCAACCTTTCCTTCAGCGGGGGCTTTTGTCCCTTTTTCCGCTTGTTTTTTCGATTTGTAGGTAGCTTTTTCAGCTGCCGTATAGGTTTTTCGTTTCTTATTTCCAAAAACTGGTCTTGCTAGATTTTGATTCCTCCTCACGCTTTCTTTTCTGGAAGTTACTTTTTCCCTGATCGTTTTTCAGGAAAAGCCCTTGTTGTTCCTTGAACAATTCTTTCGCTATAGTAACCCTGCGGACTGCTTTTATCCATTCGCTATCCAAATCATGAATTTCATGTGATACTGTACGCATGGCCTCAATAGGGAGTTGCCGCTGATTATTGGTTCTCCAATCGATGCCGGATACTTCTGCCTCCATATTGTGGTTTTCCATGGTAAGGAGATACTTCTCCATGTCCCCTGTATACCTAATGTTCTCCATCTCGGCTAAGGGTTTTTGCGCCCTGTGCAGTACCGAGAATCGTTTTGTAACTTCGGCCAGGAAAGTGATCCAGGAATCATAACCCTCATGTTTAGGGAATCCGAGATCCACAGTCATTTTCTCTCGCTAGGCTAAAGAGAAGTGAGCCACCTCGGTTCCTTCCATTCTTCCTAACGCATACTTGATGCGTTCTTCATCGTTTTCCCATTGCCAATGGTTTCTCGCAAAGTATTCCGCGCAATTTAATAGCCATGAACTCACATCCTGAGTAGATTTATTTTCGAATTTGAACGGTGGACCCTCTTGGCGGGTCTTGGATCTGGACAATGCTTGCCCCAGTCGGTCCACCCACGCATCTGCTTCAGATTCGAATTTAGAGACAGGCAAGAGTCTTCTCGATGGCTCACCATCTCGTCGTGAGGGGCATCATCCGTCTTCAGACCCAAGGTCATCATCTCCTGGGTTGCGTGCATTCGCCTAGGGGTGCAGTGGTGGTTGTAACGGCTCCTAGATCAGTTGGTATAGCTTACCGAACCTCAGCCCAACCACTAGTCCTACTAGGACATGGACAGAAACGGTAGCAGACACCTGCAAAGTGACATAGCAACCCTTAGTACCTTGCATGAAGAAAGGGTACTTAGGTACCTAGTTAGACAGGGTAACCCAGCTAGGCCGGGTAACCTTGGTACATACTTAGGTAGGGTAACCCTGCTAGACAGGGTAACCCGGAGCTATGGTCAGGCAGGGTAACCCTCTTGAGTAGGGTAACCCAGAGGCATGGTCAGGCAGGGTAACCCGTTAGATAGGGTAACCCATCCCCTCAGTGAGGCAGGGTAACCACTTAGGCAGGGTAACTGGAAGGCCCTAGGAAAACATGGTAAGCAGTGTAGACGCAGCCGGGCGTGCTACATTCGTGTAACCAGGTGTTTCTAGCTTGTGGAATAGCGTGTAACAAATAGGTCAGTTACGCGGAACCTTCTGGTAATGCAAAGGGGCGTTACACAGACTTCTGCAGCGATTTGCACTATGACAGGGCCAAGTTACCCTACCTTGTGGATCGCGGATGAAATCGTGGACCTCAAGTTACCCTCCCATAACGTTACGCGAAGGGCGAAATCCTACTACAAGTACCCCAGGGTGGTTGGAGTGATTTTGGCTCGTCGAACACCCCCTTGCGGCTCCCACGTTCGCCCCTTTCGACGGGTGGGAAAGGGTGACAGTTGGTAAAAGCCTAACAAAACTGAGAAATCGAAGGTGGTAGCGTAAACCCATATACGTCACCGCCGTCCTTCCAACCAGATGCTGTCCGCAGGATATATATAGGGGTGGGCGACGGCCGACCGGGGCAAGTTATTAGTATTGACATCAGATGGCCTTCCAAGGGTACTCTAGGTGCCTATAATCCCTATGGGAGGTATGGGGGTCCCACGGAATAGCAATCTGAGAGTCGGGGATAAACGGAAGTTTGTCCGAATAAAACTCTACTAATTATACAACAATAGCCCAGGCGCTACTCCATTACTGAGGGACGTTACAGGAGACTAGAGGCGTTCAGTCTTATCACGGCTAAGGTGATCCCTGAACGGTTGGCTATAGGTAGCGCCTATTTAGCCAACTCAGTAAAAGACACTTACCGGCGGAGCTACGCAGTCACAAGAAAAGCTGCCGATAGGCCAAATACACACAGTTGACTGCAGTGCTTCCATAGACGGATCAAGCCCTAGGGCTACTGAGTCTCATACCTAGGTTTGGGTCCAAAGTCGGATTGTCAGTTGGCCATTGACAAGACGGCGATCGGGAAGGTTTTTCTCTCCTGCAGTTCTAATCGAAAGGCATTGCAGCAAACCTGTATGATTGAACGGACTCAACTTACTTGAGCGATCCACAGGCCCTGAAGTTAATTCCGGAAGGGCCATGTGTCAAATGATCCCTGAGTAGAGAAGGGAGCTCTCTTAACGATCGGAGTAGGGATGGGTGTCGTTGGCTTTATAATTCTACTTAAGTAAATGCGAATGGCACTCTACTCTGATAATCAACTATCCTCTCGAGAAGACTTGAATTGAGTGAAGCTCTGGCTTAACGATATTAAGTTTTATCATTTGATTCAATTATTTTATCTTTACCTTCTGTGAACTTTGCGTTGATTCTTTTGGTGCAGTCGCAACCTTAGGATCCATCTTCCTATAGGGTGCCCCCGTTACAATATATCGTTAAGCTCTTCGCTTAACTCTCTCCTGAGAATTCTTGCTCCTCGAGACCCCTTTCTGACATTTACGAGTACTGGTAACCTTGTCGGGAACAAGTAGCCCAGCGTGGAAAGTATTATGTCTGAAATGTCTCTTACGCGTTCACAACGGACTACCGTCCCTCCCACATCGGGTCACCTCTTGGACTACGATGTTATCGCAGACATAAGGGGCCTGGGTTGGGAGGCGTTTACGAAGTTGATTGAAGCGGCACCCATTGAGGTGCCTGAGGAATGTCAGACCATGGTGCTCCCCCATCCTAGGGCACTCATGGAATCCATCACCCACAATCCCTCCGTGATGGTACCTGAGGCGGTCCCTGAAGGGGTAACTTTTGAACGTTTTACCCACGAAGTCTTTGAGAATTAAATCCTACATGAAGTAGGCCGTAGGTTCGTGGAAGCACAGTCCCAACTCGAATGCTTTGTGGAGGCAAAGCAGACCTATTTTCAAGTGAAAATGGTCAACATGGCCACCGACTGGGTAAAGAAGGTCCAAGATGCCTATCGCCAGCAGGTCATGACAGCGCAAGCGCTGAAGGGTCGCCTAAAGGCCCTCGAGTGGGCTGTGAGTCAAGGAATCAGCATTGATTCCAAAAATGATGTGATTATGGAGCAAGCTCCTCAACTTCCCCTTGGCCACACAGGACCGCTCAGTTTTGCCCCGCACTTTGCGGAAGCCATGGCAAATGTCACCTGGCATGCGCATTTAACGCCACATGCATGGGAAGCTTTGGGACTTGGCCTCACTCCAGGCACATCGCGGGTATCACCTTTTGCCCTTGCTGTTGAAGCCCGCCTAGCCAGCCGATCTCCGAGCCTTTCTGGCTCAGGCACGGTGCGGAGGTCTACACGCCGCACAGGGGTAACAAAGGACAAGAGTCCCGCAAAACCTAAAACTACGACCGCCGTTGCAGCCCTTCCGGCAGAGCCATCAATGCCAACTATAGTTTTAGAAGCTGAGCGACCATATGCGGTGGCAGAGGCAACCCCCTTGCCGCCCACACCATAAAATCCGGCACCGCTCGTCCTCCCGACAGCACCGCCGGCTCCGGCCAAACCCACGGGTGGCGCCAGGAGGACAGGGTTTCCAGGGGTAGACGCACATTCAGCTACGGCTTATTGTTCTCCTACTTGTAGGATCGAGGGAAGACCTGATTGGAATATCGCATTTCACCATAGTCCGCCGTGTACGAAGGGGACCGGTGAACCGATAATGCAAAACCCCAAGGGTCCGAAGTTGAAAAAGACCCATTGTCGTTTCTGTGGTTTTGAATACCATACGGATGTTGGAGCTTGTCCCCGCTTCCAACAGTTAGTTCAGAGGGGAGTGGATAAGGTCCTTTCCGCCAAATGCCCCCCATCCCCCGCACCCCCCGCGAGACTGTTTTCCCCTGCGGAAGCTTCTCTCCCAGAAGCCAGTCACGCAAGCTCAGAGCACCGCTTTAGCGGATATGAGGAACCATTGGGGCTCCGCGGTAGAAACACTGGTGGAGATGGTGGTAGCAAACCACCAGGTGGTGGAAACGTCGGCAATGCAGGAGAATAGGGTGATTCCAACTGCTCGAGCAGTAGCGACGAATCTTCCTCCACCCTTCCCGATCTCACCCGATTTCTGGGCCAACGCAAGTCGCGCTGGTATGAGGCTAAGAAGCGACGGTATGATGAGCGGTGTCAAGCCTTGAAGGACTTTCTTCAAAGATCCAACAAGAAATCCCACACTCGGCAAAAGAAGCCCGATAAATTGGGGATCAAGGGGTTTAATGGAGACCCACTTAACACACAGCGATTCTCCAGGATGCGGAGATTAGGTTTGACTACTATCGACACTGTAAGCTGTCTGATATGGATAATGTCAGTCTGATCATCGCGCTTCTTGAAGGGGCCGCAAAGAAATGGTATAACAGCATCCATGTGCACATTAGCCAGGATGCCGCTCAACGGGCAGGAGTGACCTTTATCCCAAGCAACGAGTTACGTACTTGGGGAGGCTTCCGAAAACGCCTAGAGTCCAGTTTCGGCAGTCACTCGGATCGGGATCGTGCTCTTCGTGAGTGGAATGGTTTGGCTATGAAGCCAAGAAAGGTGGACCAATTTGTCGATGAACTCATTCGCTTAGCCAGTGAGTTGCATTATGACGCGGTGGTAGTAAAGGATAAGGCCCGCATTGGCATGACCGCAGAATTGCGAAATGCTTGGGGACTGAAAACTCCACACCCGCAAGCATACATCGATTACCTGAACCTGCTTCGCAACACTGGCCACCATCTGGAAGACGTAGCATCCTTCAACAGAACGGTTGTGAAGGAAAAGCCTACCACCCAGGAAAGAGGAGATGACAGGTCCTCGGTCGCTAAGCGACAACGAAAGAAGAGCGAGGCCCTGGGAACCGAAATTCCCGGCCTCAAACGAGCACTGCCAACCCCTCCCTGGTTAAGAAATCAGACTATGAAATCAAACATCGGAAATTCCGACTACTCTGATTGACAAACGCCGTCGGTTAAAACAATGTTCGTGGTGTGGAACCGGGAGTCACTTTTTGTAACAGTGTACTGCTCCCGAACTCGTAGTGCAATCAATCAAACCCTTACGCAAGCGGTCTGCTTCTGAGGCTGAGCATTTAGCACCTACGGTATCTAAACACCGTCGCATTGAGGCTCCATCCCCTGTTGTCAAAAGGGTTACTGAGGTCCGCGGCTCCCCTCCGATTTTGGAGGTTGATACCGACGGAAGTAATTAGGTAAGGCCATTAGGCAGTATCTGAGAAACCAGAAAGCTGACTACCACTCTTTGCATTAAGGCACGGAGGAAAAGGGTAGAAGGAAAGGGAAATTGGACTAGGTGAGTCCCCTCACCCTTACAAAAGAACAAGGCTGATACACCACTGTCAGGACAGGGCGGGACTAGGGGTTTTCTTTTGTTAAGGTTTTGCGAGGGTTTTATTCCTTATTTCCTTTGTTGTTTGCTTTCCTTGGGGAAGACCGATAGAGATGGTCTGGTTTCATTGGTTTTAGTTTCACTTATGTTTATCAATCAGGCTGGACTTGATTAAGCAATTGAACTTATTTACAAGTTTACCTGAGGAGGGTTAAATACCCGAAATCTCACAGGCGTGATAGTAAACACCCAAACTTTATTATATAACAAGAGATATATTATGACGCCTAAGCGAACAAAACCTATTAGCGAAGAAAGACCCGCTAAGCGGCCGAGGCTAGTTGGCCCGCCGCCCCACACTAGGTCAATACACGTGAAAGTACGCTTGGACTGGAATTTCAAGAAGCATAGAAATAGTAAGGAAGCCTTACTACTGTTGGACAGTGGCGCTACGGGTGCCGTGCTAAGTAGCACCTGGGTTAAGAAAGCCCAATTACCATGTATCCGTCGGAAACATCCGACACCAATCTCTGATGCAAGTGGCAACCATATTCCAGGGTCTGGGGCACATTACACCACGAAAGTGAGAATGAAGATTGGCCACCATGTAAATGAGATAAGGTTCGAACTTGCGGATATGCCGGACACCAAGGTAGACGGCTATCTTCCGATGTCGTGGTTGAAGGACCACAATCCCGATATTGACTGGGAAACTGGTATTCTGAAGTGGCGTTCAGAATACTGTAAGACAAACTGTCTTGTCGCTAAGCGACGAATGGAGTTCATCACAGGTGAAGAACTCCTAGCCGAGGATAGTAGTCAGGTATGCCTTTTGGGTATGGCAATATATACTGGAGAAGATGGCAAGGACATTAGTGTCAGCCTACTACCAGAATATAGGGATTATGCAGATATATTTTCAGTCAAGAAAATATAACTTCCCTTCCCCGGCATACTGAGTTTGATCATAGGATTGAACTCGAGCCAGGGGCCAAACCTCCATCGGGGCCCATATACCCCCTCTCTAAGCGAGAATTAGATGTACTGTATAACTACATCCGGAAAATGGAGGAACAAGGGAAGATCCGGCGTTGTACGTCGTCCGACGGAGCTCCTATCCTCTTTGTGCCGAAGCCAGACGGAACGCTTCAGTTATGTATCGACTATCGAGTGCTTAATAAGATAACTATTAAGAACAAGTATCCTTTGCCTTTGATGAACGAGCTACAAGACAGGCTCGGGAAAGCCACGGTGTGCACTAATCTGGACCTGAAAAATGGCTATTATCTCATCCGGATGGCACCGGGTGAAGAATGGAAAACCACCTTTAAGAGTCGTTATGGCCTGTGCGAGTATACATCAATGCCGTTTGGGCTATGCAACGCACCATCTACCTTTCAGAGTATGATGAATAGCGTATTCAGGGATATGCTTGATGCAGGAGTCATCGCCTATATGGATGACATCTTGATATACTCAGAGACGATCAAAAACATGTTTCGTTAGTTCGTCAGGTAATGGCGAGACTGCGCAAGGCAGGTCTTTGCGTTAGCATAAAAAAGTCCACCTTCCACCAAAGGGAACTTGAATTCCTAGGGTATAAGATATCTGAGCATGGGATATCTATGACGACTCGTAAGGTAGAGGAGATAAATGCTTGGAAGACTCCTCAGAACCTAACTGACGTTCAATGCTTCATGGGCTTTGCGAACTTCTATCGTCGATTTATCAACGGGTTTAGTAAAGTGGCAAAACCTCTGACGGATCTGACCAAGAAGGATATAAAGTGGGACTGGTCGCACGCTTGTGAGCGGTTATTTGAACATCTAAAGGAGTTTTTCACCACTGGTCCCTTTCTGACACACTTTGATGGCTCTCGTCCCACTAAGTTGGAGACAGACGCCAGTGATTTTGCATTGGTGCTGTGCTATCCCAATTATGTGATGACCAGAAATGGCACCCAGTGGCATATCACAGTAGGAAGTTCCTGCCTGCGGAGGTGAACTACAATGTTCACAATAAAGAGATGACGGCGATCGTCGCAGAATTCAAGGAATGGGATCATCTATTGCGCTCGGTGGAAGACCAGATTGTGGTATACTCAGACCACAAGAATCTGGATTACTTTAATAGCACCAAGGTCCTAAGCCGGAGGCAACACCGCAAGGCGGATTTCCTACAGCCGTTTAACTTCAAGGTGGTCTACCGAGAAGGCCGGCTTAATGAGAAGACAGATGCGTTATCGCGGAGTAGGGACTACCGCCCGGAAGGGGGGAGTGATCCTCTACCACAAACGTTTTTTCGGCCTGCGCAGTGGCACATACAGCAGGAAAGAGATCTCCTGCGCCCACAGATGCTACTTACTTGTCAAGGGTTTCGCCTGTAGTCTGAATTTCTGACAGCCTTGCGTGCTGCTGCGAAACTAGACCAGGCGTACCTGGTAGTACTAAAGGTAGTAGTTAGCAAGAGTAACACTGTGGATGCCCATTTCGATGTGGAAAAGCACTTGCTCACCTACAAGAATCGGTGGTATGTTCCGAAGGACGAGGGACTTAAGCGAACGATCATGGAAGCAGAACATGATTCACGCATTGCTGGACACTTTGGAACATACAAGACAATAGCACGAGTTTTGGCAAACCTCTACTGGCCGAGAATGGAGGAATACATCACTGAATATGTTCGGACCTGTGATGTTTGTCAAAGAAGCAAAACGATCTGGCATAAGAAGTTTGGCTTGCTTGAGCCTATTGAAGTTCCGATGAGACCATGGAATGCTATTTCCATGGACTTCATTGTGGCATTGCCAAACTCAGAGGGATATACAAAGATTTGGGTCATAGTGGATAGATTCTCCAAGATGGCTCACTTTATCCCTTTAGCAACTGAGGTACCGATAAACGAACTTGCGGTCATATTTCTGAAGGAGATATGGTGATTGCATAGGCTCCCAGAGTCGATCATTTCTGATCGCGATACCCGTTTCACATCCAAGTTTTGGATAGGTCTCATCGATCTACTACAAGTCAAACTCAATGTGTCCACGGCCTTCCATCCTGAAACTGATGGGCAAACTGAAAGGGTTAATCAGACCTTGGAACAGTATCTAAGAAGTTACTGTTCCTACCAGCAAGACGATTGGGCTGCACTGTTACCCTTAGCAGAGCACGCATACAATACGTCAGTATCCGAGTCGTCGAAGGTGTCACCCTTTGAGGCGAACTACGGGTTTGTGCCACGGACCGATTGGTCCGGGGCCGTATCTGAACATCAAAGTATACACCCAAATAGTGAACTTGTTGTCAAGGCTTGGGAGGGTACATGGCAAGACATTCGAGAGACACTGCAAAGGGCCTAGGAACGACAGCGGAAATAGCATGACCAGAAGCGTCTTCCATCACCGGAGTATGTCACCCTGGAGGATGTAGTCCAAGGCAGAGCTAAGAAGGCAGACCGTGTTATGTTGGACCGACGTAACATTCGCACTAAGCAACCTATTGAGAAACTAGACTACAAGAGATTTGGACCTTTTGTAGTTAAGAGGAGAATAGGAACACGGGCTTATGAGCTACAGCTGCGTGCAAGGTGGACAATCCATCCAGTCTTCAATGTGGGACTTCTGGAACCCTACCGTGAGGATCTGTTAGGCAGACCTGCAAAACAAGTACCAGAACCTGACATCGTTGACTTGGAGCCCAGCTATGTAGTAGAAGCCATAGTAGATAGCCGATGGTATAGAAGTGTGAAAGCAAAATTCCCACATCGGTTTGTACAATACTTGGTGTCGTGGGAAGGGTACGGCAGTGAAGAAAATTCCTGGGAGCCGTTCGAGATGTTGGAAGGAACCGCAGGTGAGGCCTTTCTGCGTTTCTATGACCGGTATCCTGCTAAGCCGAGGGACCACCGTGTATGAAAGTACCTGGAAGGGGTATGAGTAGGGAAAATCAGCCCACATAAGGAAACTAAGTCTGAGGACATACTTATGGAAGAGGGGAGTAGTGTAACGGCCGCTAGATCAGTTGGTATAGCTTACCGAACCTCAGCCCAGCCAGTAGTCCTACTAGGACATGGACAGGAACGGTACCAGACACCTGCAAAGTGACATAGCAACCCTAAGTACCTTGCATGAAGAAAGGGTACTTAGGTACCTAGTTAGACAGGTTAACCTAGCTAGGCCGGGTAACCTTGGTACATACTTAGGTAGGGTAACCCATCCCCTCAGTTAGGCAGGGTAACCACTTAGGCAGGGTAACTGGAAGGCCCTAGGAAAGCATGGTAAGCAGTGTAGACGCCGCCGGGCGTGCTACATTCGTGTAACCAGGTGTTTCTACCTCGTGGAATCGCGTGTAACAAATAGGTCAGTTACGCGGAACCTTCTGGTAATGCAAAGGGGTGTTACACAGACTTCTGCAGCGATTTGCACTATGACAGGGCCAAGTTACCCTACCTTGGGGATCGCGGATGAAATCGTGGACCTCAAGTTACCCTCCCATAACGTTACGCGAAGGGCGAAATCCTACAACAAGTACCCCAGGGTGGTTTGAGTGATTATGGCACGTCCAACACCACCTTGCGGCTCCCACGTTCGCCCCTTGAGATGGGTGGGAAAGGGTGACAGTTGGTAAAAGCCTAAAAAAACTGAGAAATCGAAGGTGGTAGCGTATACCCATATACGTCACCGCCGTCCTTCCGACCAGGTGCTGTCCGCAGGATATATATAGGGGTGGGCGACGGCCGACCCAGGCAAGTTGTTTGTATTGACATCAGATGGCCTTCCAAGGGTACTCTAGGTGCCTATAAACCCTATGGGAGGTATGGGGGTCCCACGGAATAGCAATCTGAGAGTCGGGGATAAACGGAAGTTTGTCCGAATAAAGCTCTACTAATTATACAACAATAGCCCAGGCGCTATACCATTACTGAGGGACGTTACAGGAGACTAGAGGCGTTCAGTCTTATCACGGCTAAGGTGATCCCTGAACGGTTGGCTATAGGTAGCGCCCTTTATCCAACTCAGTAAAAGTCACTTACCGGGGGAGCTACGCAGTCACAAGAAAAGCTGCCGATAGGCCAAGTACACACAGTTGACTGCAGTGCTTGCATAGACGGAAAAGGTCCTCGGGCTACTGAGTCTCATACCTAGGTTTGGGTCCAAAGTCGGATTGTCAGTTGGCCATTGACAAGACAGCGATCGGAAAGGTTTTTCTCTCCTGCAGTTCTAATCGAAAGGCATTGCAGACAACCTCTATGATTGAACGGACTCAACTTACCCGAGCGATCCACAGGCCCTGAAGTTAATTCCGGAAGGGCCATGTGTCAGATGATCCCGGAGTGGAGAAGGGAGCTCTCTTAACGATCGGAGTAGGGATGGGTGTCGTTGGCTTTATAATTCTACTTGAGTAAACCCGAACGGCACTCTACTCTGATAATCAACTATCCTCTCTAGAAGACTTGAATTGAGTGAAGCTCCGGCTTAACGATATTAAGTTTTATCATTTGATTCAATTATTTTATTTTTACCTGCTGTGAACTTTGCGTTGAGTCTTTTGGTGCGGTCGCAACCTTAGGATCCATCTTCCTATAGGGTGCCCCCGTTACAGTGGTACCTTTCCGCCATTTCCATTTCCATCCCCTTGATCCACAGCATTTACCTTATCTCTACGGGGAATGAACCGGAACTCTTTTCCGCCATCGGCCGTGGTTCGTTTGTCCAAGCCCGGATTTTCCACTGGCTGTGGTGCCACTGTTTCCCACACTCTTGGTGTGTTCCTCGCAACTTGTAGTTGCACCAAAGTTTCATTCATCCAAGTCAACACTCGATTTAGTTGCTCAGATGCGGAATTCTGCTTTTTCACATAGGCAACCCTTTCACGCCGTTCTTGTTCAAGGCGCTGGTGCAGTCCTCGTAATTCCTCACAGTTCTGCTCAGGTTCATTTTGTGCGTCCACTTGTCTTCGTAGGAGTTCTGCATTTTGTCTTGCCAACGCCTGTTCTGGCTGGCAGTCTCGATCCAGCTACTCTTGCCCTATTGGCCCTATATTAGCATGAAGTTGGGCACTTGCCGCTTCCTGGTGTGCAGCCAGTTCTTCCTGCGCCTGCAACTTTGCCTCCAACCGTTTGGTTTTTGCATCTTGAAGTGCAGAGGTTTGAGTTGCCAACATTTCAAGTCCCAAAATGACTTGCTTAACATCTTCGCCAATAATTTGTTCCCCACAGGTTATCCGTTGAGCATGGTGCTGGAGTTGATTTACCTAATCCTAAGCTTCACAAGATAGCGCATGGTAGGGCAGATGTTACACATCAACTGATTCCTAGAGGGTACGGTTGAAGTAGCTCATTACCTGGCCTGGGTGTTCCGCTAATCATTCCAGAGGTGGATGTCTGGCGTCAGGGGGACGGGGAGTGCTTCCTAGAGTTCCGGGGGCAAACTTTCTCACTCCACTCGGCTGTGACAGGTGGTGGAGTGGCAAAGGTGACTTGGAGCGTCCAGATGCATGGTCGCTTCCAACAAGAGAAACTTCTTATATGTCAGACATGGCTTGGTCCGTGTCGACAGTCAATTGTCGTGCCATCTCGTTCTATTCGAACTCAGGATGTTTTCCTAATCTCCAAAGAGATAGGGTGAAGGAGGGGGATGTAAAGCTGAAAGAACTCGAGGTTCCATCCTCTTCAGTATCGTAGTCTTGGAATGGTTTCCACTAAAAAATGGGACTGTAGAAGTGTGCAAAGATTTCTTGGAAATCTGATTCGGTAGAGATGACTAAGGGGTCAGTGAAGCAGGAGGGTTCCTGATGTAAATAGAATTGAATCTCCAAGAGGGAGTTTTCAAGTATTTCTTCGAATGAGGATATGTGTTTTGAGGAACATGGTTCGAGCCGAAGCTCATCGAGGTTTATGGAATCAGCTATGAGCTTGTGTGATTGGAGAGGTTTGACTTGGAGATGTCCAAATGCCATGTAGTGAGCATTGGTAACAAGGAGAAATATCAATATACTGTTAAGGGTAGCTGATTCTAAGGGCTAGCGAATCGGACTAGGCTTAAATCTTTCTTCATAAACGGAGATTGTCTAGGAAGGCTCGTAGGTAAAGATTTTTGTGTTAAACTTATGATATTAATAAGATCTCTTCTCGGTTGCTTGATGATGGTTAAACCTCGTGAGGCACTTCGATATTTATATCCCCTGTCTGGGTCTTCGCGGACTACAACTAGGTTACATATGAACTGGTATTTTCTTCTTAACCTTCGTCTCTTAATCTGAGAGCGAACCCGCTTTGACCCTGAGACTTTCTCCTCCCCCACACAGCTAATGGTATGATCAGAGCTCCCGACTCTCTGAGGGTGTGGACCACCTTAGTCTGAGTTGTCAACCTTCTATCAGCTGTTAAGATATGTCCGCATAGTTTGGAACGTACCAATAACTTCTGAGAGCTCCCAGGGGCCAGCTTGGTGATTGGCCTAATCTACTTCGTGCAGTCTTATCCGGCTCTGCAGCTGGCTTTCAGGATGACTAGTGTTCACGATCGGGCCAATACCTACTCGTCTTCACTGCCTCTGCTTATCAACTTGTGCCGATAGGTACCTTGACAATATAGGCATCACAGGGGCGTCTTTGTACTCTCGGTGTGTATCGGAGTAGCCTACTTAAATTGTGTATACATACCCATCTAGGACTACCCAGGTTCTCTTAACTTCACCAGGGTGTAGCTCCGCGAGTTCTTGACGGAATCTCTTCCTTCCACTTCCCAGACGTAACCTAATAGGCCCTCACATATACCTTGCGGGCAGCATCCGGTGAGACGGACGGCCACGACATATACGGGGTTACAAGATGTGTTCCAATATCTCCTTTTTCTTAGTAAACGAGCAACTGCACCAGGTGCCAGTGTCCTCTCCCAGGGCGAACGCAGGGGCCGCAGGAGGCTAATTGCCTGTAGAGGTTCAGATTCATGCAGTCCCTTCTGAAAGGTCTTGTAATCCTCTAGGGAGTCGTTTGTGCCTAACCGAGGTTGTGATAATTCTCTCAGAGGAATATGGTCATAGGGGATTTAGAGCTATAGGTTTGGCAGAGAGGATGAAAGGAGAGGTGCCAAATAATGGATTCTCTATCATCAACTCTAACTATGCTATCTATACTCCTTTGCACTATGTAATGCTCTTTGCTAGTAGTGAGCGTGTATGGAACTGGGGAATGACTCTAGGCAATAATGGTAGAAATCGCCAGCGCCATAGGTTGTCCCAAAAGGCATTTTATCGTTTCAGACTACATATAAGATCCGATGAGTCATCAACAATCATCCTAGCACAATGGTTATTCCAACAGTAGGTGGTTAATGCTTGGACTGTCAGTGATCAGAACAAGTTCAACTGGCTACGTTGTAATCAGCCCAGATTGCGTGCAGAATTGTACAATGGCTTGGCTGATGTGCTGTAAGAAGCAGATGTGAACATGCAACAAGTTGGTCATAGGATTGTGTTGCCTTCCAGTTATGCTGGTGGTGACCGGTTCATGCAACTACTTTATCAAGATAGTATGGCTTTGGTTAGACATTTTGGAAAGCTGTTATTGTTTATTTCCTTTTCATCGAACCCAAAATGGACTGAGATTGAGCAAGAGCTGTTTACTAGTCAGACTGCTACTAATCGTCCAAACTTAGTTGCACGAGTATTTCAACTCTAGGTGCATGACATGTTGGATCAGATCAAGCACAAGCAGGTGTTTGGACAGTGGAAAGGTTGGGTCTGGAGGATTGAGTATGAGAAGCGGGGACTTCCTCATCTTCATCTTCTTTTCTTTCTCAGGACCGATCCATAATTCCTCACTGCTGCAGATATTGATAGCATCATATCAGCGGAACTTCCTATGGAAGATGATACAATTGGTTTTCAATTGCATAATACTATTCAAAATACTACAGTTTATACACAATGTGCGGGAGGAAATCAGAGTGCCCTGAGCATGGAGGATCTCAACCCAGCATTTGTCACTACCTGTCATAAAAGGTACCCACATGAATTCCAGGATGAGACTATTATTCCTGAGAATGGATATCCCTTGTACTGGAGACGGAATATAGGTAAATCTTTTTCTGTTCCTGTTCGTGGATCTGGTGCTACTGCAACTGCTCTAATTGATAATAGGAGAGTTGTCCCATACAGCTCCTACGTCTCTCTTGGGTGTAATGCCCATATCAATGTGGAGTTGTGTGGATCAGTGCTAGCTGTGAAGTATATCCACAAGTATATTTACAAAGGTGGACACAAAGTAACTGCCAGCATTTACTCGGACCATGATGAAATCACCAGATACCTACATAGAAGCTACAAAGGACAAACTGAGGCCGTGTGAAACTTGTTTGAGTTTGCCAAGCATGATGAACAACCTCCAGTCACTCATCTTGCCTCCCATCTGCCTGGTCAGCAACCAGTTTACTTTGCATGCCACCAAGATGCAGACCAAATTCGGCTGCGTATAGAATCTTCTTTTACTACCCTAATGGCTTTCTTCACTAATAATGAGAGCAATGAGGATGGTAGAGATTACTTATGTCCTGAATTTCCATAACACTTTGTATATGTAAGCAAGGTTAGTTGGAAGAAAAGGCAGAGTGGTACCGCTGTAGAACGTATGTATGCAGCCAATCCTTTCATGGGTGAGAGATACTATCTCGGCCTGCTGTTAACTGTTGTTCGTGGTCCCAAATGCTTTGAGGACCTTAGAACGGTGGACGGGAGACTGTGGCCAACATTCAAGGCAGCTTGTGTTCCTTTAGGATTACTTGAAGATGATGGGGAATGGGTGGCCATGTTTACTGAGGGCAGGTAGTTTATAACTGGAGCTGCCTTGTGACATTTATTTGCTTTGGCCCTCCAGCATAGGACAATAACAAACGCGATAGTAATATAGGAGCAGTTCCAGCATAGCTTTACAGATGATTTGCCATACTTGATGGAACATGTGTCTGTAACAGTTCCTGCAGGCGCAGATCAATTTCAAGGTGAATTTCAACTTGACTATAGTTTACATCTCATCAAGAAATTTCTGGATGCATTTGGGATATCATTGACAGAGTTTGAACCCCCACAACCAGTTCTCAATTGGGTGTCTGATATTCCAGTTACAGGGAACCCCATTATTGCGGAAGAATTGTCCTATATTGGTGAGGATGAGGTAGAGAGTTTCAAGGTGATGAAAGCGCAGCTTAATCTGGAACAACAACAGTGTTTCCAAGTGATTATTGCTGCGGTTGAGCAATGAGAGTTAAACCATAATCAGGATTCTTTAAAAATGTTCTTCCTCCAAGGTCCTGCACGAACTGGTAAAACCTTTCTGTACAACTGTTTGTATATCTATTTCTGTGCTCTGAGGAAAATAGTTCTCTGGGTTGCTTCCTCTAGGATTGCAGCAGAATTGCTACCTGGTGGTAGGACTGCTCACTCCAGGTTTAAAATTCCCCTATCTAATCCACAGGTTACTGGTTGCAATATTACCAGTAATTCCCCTATGGCAAAGTTGATAAGGGAAACCAGCTTAACTATATGGGATGAAGTGCCAATGCAGCTCAAAGCATTCTTTGAGGCAGTAAATTGGACCTTGAATGATATTTGTCATACGAGTGATAGTTCACTCTTTGGAAAAATTCCTCCTATCTTGGGTAGAGACTTTGCTCAAATCTTGCCTGTAGTCCGCCGCGGATCACGCCAGGCAACTGTACAAGCCTGGATACAATACAATTCCATTGGAATAGCTTACAGGTTTTACAGTTAAAAACTAGCATCACGATAGCACTTAGTCCTTGTAATCAGGTTTCTCTTGATTTCCTCAAAGATTTGGTTTCTAACCCAAACCACTATAGCACTTTGCAACTCCCTGTATTTAGTAGGAAGGTTAGGAGTGTGGATGATCTTTGTGATCATATCTATCCTGGACACCTGTTAGCGGAAGCGGTTATATCACACCAGTGTCTACTTAGAAGAGCTATTTTAGCTTTAAAAAATAATATGGTTAATGATTTTAATGACCAGCTACTGGACAAAATGGCAAGAATGGAACACCGCTATGAGGGATCAAATAAGGTGGTACTTGGTAATGATGCCACACTTGCTGATGCTCCTGCAAGGGAATATTTGTCTAGTATAAACTTGGCATCTATTGCTCCCTCCAGCCCTAGATTAAAGATCAGAGTTCTGCTGATTCTAATCCACAATCTGAGTCCAAAGCAGGGGATGTGCAATGGAACTAGAGTACACTTGTTAGGTATTGGCTGGAACTACCTGCTACTGTTACGATCCTATAGGGTAAGCTGGTTTTGCAACAGGTAACTACTTCTCTTTAGGTTGGATGAATATGACTGGGCCGTTGTTATAGTCCAGTATGGGGCGTGGCGCTAATTTCATCCACCAGGGTAGGAGTACTTTTGCAACGAGTAGTACTAGGCTAGTTTCCACTATTGCTCTTAGGCCTATGCCAACGTTGTCTTGATAGCCGAACCCTATGGTTCCTGTCGCACAACGCCAATACAGGACTGGAGAGGTAAAGAGGTAAAGTAATTGTATAGGAAAAAACTTAGATGGTTGCGTGAAGAGTCCTAACTACAGGTCACTATTTTTTCTTTTTTTTTTTTTTTTTTTTTTTTTTTTTTTTTTTTTTTTTTTTTTTTTTTATATCATATATTCGTTGTTAAGGTATAAGAACTTGCATGCAGCGCTAGCTATGGCATAAACAAAACCTTAATTCCAAAAAACCAAATACAAAGGAAACCACCGGCACATAGAGCTCCAACTGGACAGGTAACTGACCATACACCTCGTACGGTAAACTCGAGTAAGGGAAACCCAGGCAAGGAAACGTACAGAACCCTAGCTATCAAGCAAGGAAAGAACACAAGTTTTGTAAGAACTAGGGGACGAAAAAAGGGGGAGGGCAGGGGAACCTAGGGGGGTGGGTGCAACCAAAGTAGGCGGAGATGAAGGGGGGGATAGCAGCATGTCGGGAGGGAAGCCAACCTGCGTCTCCTGTAGATAGGCGACCAGGTTGGGGAGCAGCGGAATAGAGGACCAGAGGGGGTCGTCCACGCGTATCCCCTGGACGCCTTGGAGGTGGCGTCTGCGGGCATCAGCGGTGGCCGTGCAGGAGAGTATGGCATGCTGGAAGTCCTCGTCGAAATCCCAGCATCGTGGACAGAGAGTTGGTTCCCCTTCGGAGGCCCAGGAGGTGTGGAGAGCCAGGTAGCTCTTATGGGCACGCATTTGATGGATGCGGCCGGCCAAGAACTTTCCCAGGCCCATGAAAGGATGCGGGGACAGTGACGGTCTGTAGGGGTAGTAAGGCGGGGGAGGGCAGGCCTCTCTCCAGTCATCGATAAGGGTCTGATGGGCCCGCCTCCTACCTAACTACAGGTAACCTAGAGGTTCTTATATAGGCACTCTTCCCTCAACCCTAACCCTGGTGACTCATACCTATGAGTCACACGACCTCTATGACTCATAGTGAGTCATAGTATGACATCCATCAGCTGACTCCTCTGAGTCATCTGCGCCGCGTGCCAACCAATCATAACTCATAAAATAAGTCATGTACCCTAAAGTGGTCACATGCGCGAAACCCATGACTCATAGTGTGAGTCATGTACGAAAATCATTACATCATATAACTCACAAATGTGAGTCATGCGCACGATCAACCAATCACAACATAACAATGATTGCACTAGTGTGCCTCATGGGAAACCCCATGACTTCTAATGAGTCATAGTGTGAAATATAGCAACCTTGTGACTCATAATTATGAGTCATGCGAAATTCTGCCTTGCTTAGTGTCACGATTGCCTAGGAGAGCGCTAGGCAGGAAGGACAGAAAAGCAGAGTAAGCCTTGTGAGGCTTACGAGGATTTCGCACACATGACTACTTAGAGTCATGTGGGTTTTGCGCATGACGCACACTTGTGAGTCATGAGATTATTATGAGTTGATTTCGCACACATGACTACTTTAGAGTCATGTGGGTTTGCGCATGACACACACTTGTGAGTCATGAGATTATTATGAGTTGATTTCGCACACATGACTACGTTAGAGTCATGTGGGTTTTGCGCATG
>QFET01000660.1:0-13496 GCA_003316355.1 Tuber calosporum | reverse complement strand
CCTGATAGAAAATGAGGAGATAGATGTCCTGCAAGTCCTCCCTCTGACACCACGATAACCTCACCTCCCACCACACCGCCTGCGGGTCCCTTGGGTACTGCCGTTGACCCAACGACTCCCTGGCCTATGAGGCTTGCACAATCCGCCCCTGGCATGTCCAGGTCCTCCTCTTGTCATGGTGCCCCACCCACCCAGCTGTCTGCCAGCCCTTTACCTGCCCACTGAAATCCTATGGGCCCTGCCCAGTAACGGATTACATAACCACCCCTCACCTGTATTAGGCCGCTAGGGCCTCGTCCTTTCTCTCCCTTACTCAACACAACTGCCTTGGTAGCAGGGATTTGTTTTCCTCCATTTTTAATTCTTAAGTTAAATTTGCTTTCCTCTTGCCCTAGTCTGCATCGTGGATCTTCCAATTTTTGGAGGATGTGTCCCTGCTTTGGGTAGTTTCAAGTTCTTCTCAGCTCCCTGTTCCTCCCCCAAAAAGCCTTGGGTGGCTTGCTATGTTTCTTCCTCCCGGCTGTCCATGTGTGTCATACTTCCCGTTTTATTTGGAAGCACTGACTCCATGTGTCTTGACCTTTTCCAGACAGACAAGCTGTTTGGGTTTTCTTTTGCTCGCCTTCGGGTACTGAACTAGTACTCTATCCAAGGCAGGGTTCCCTCCCTGCGTACTATTTCTCATCTTGAGTTCTTTCCTTTAGATGGGTTTCCTGTTATTTCCTTGGGTTACATCAACATCTACCACCCCTCCTGTTACCCGTTAAGGGCCCACACCCCTACCTAGTTAGAAGTTTCTTTCCCTTACTTCTCCCAGGGTGCTGAGCTTTGCTACCAGCTCTTGAATACCTGTGGGGTCTCTAATCGCTTCCCGCTGGGTGGTGGGTGGCATATTGTCTGTGTTAGATCTTTCCTCTACCTCTCCAGTATTATTTTCATATTTCTCCTCATAGAGCACTCCCCTCCCGTCAACTGGCTCAGACCACGTCCCCATCTTGCTCTTCTTTTGCCATCCTTAAGACATACAACCTCTACCCTACCACAACTGGGCCCTCACTGACTGGGACACCCTCGACCCCCTGCTTGAAGAGCTGACAGTCCCAGAACACACGCGCCTCCACACCGGCGCCTCACTTTCCTTATAGTTTGACACTTACTTCGGTCGAGTTCTCTCCCTCCCACGCAACCATACCCCCCTCTCTCCTCCATCTCGTAGGGCCAAGCCCTGGTGGTTACCAGTCCTCTCTACCATTAGAAAGGAACACCACAGCGCTGCTCGCAAGGCATGTGCTTCCCGCTCTTGGAGCGAAATATCTGCTGCCAGCCTTGCCCGACTCGTCTACTTCAGAGCACTAAAGAGAGCAAAAAAGGCACACTGGACCTCCCTCCTACTCAACGCCACTCCCTCCACCATCTGTGCCACTAAGCCTCTGGCCCTAGGCACCTCCACAACCCGCCCCCCCACTCTCCCAGGGGCTAACCCCACTGCGTCTAAAAATGACGCCCTCCTCAATCACTTCTTTTCACCATGTCCGTCCCCCCATGCCCACTCAATCCTCCGCCCCTACTCAGGGCCCCTGAGCTTTCCTCAGACCAGGTCTCTGCCACCCTCAGAGCCTCCTCCTGCTCCTCAGCGCCGGGTCCTGAAACCGTCCCCTTTGGGGTATGGAAAGTGGTCCACCGCACCACCCCTTCCTTACTAGTTGCCCTCCTCTCCCATTTGCTCCTCCATGGGTTCCACTCTCCCTCCCTCAAAAAGGTCAACGGAGTAGTCCTGGACAAACCAGGCCAGACATCCTATGACACCCCGGCCTTCTTTAGGGTGATGTTCTTCCTAGCACCAATCTCCCAGGTGCTGGAGAGAATTGTAGCCTCCCTCCTCGCCCTAATTGCCAGTGCCTGTGGGCTCTTCTGTCCACACCAATATTGCTCCCATGCTAGCCTTTCCTCCTTTGATGCCGTCACTAACCTTGTCCATTCAATCCGCAACCTGCACCAGACCACCCTCCGTGTCTCCACCCTCTTCCTTGATATCCTAGGGGGTTTTGATCACCCTGATACCGATTTTCTCCCCGCGATACTGAGTTAAAAAGACGCCAACCACTACCTTATCGCCTTGGTTAGGTACTTACTTAACAGCCGCACGAGCCGTCTTCTTTTCCAGGGCTCACCAAGAATCATTTCTTCCGTTTCTGTTGACACCACCCCAGGGTCTCCTCTATCTCCTCTACGTTTTATTATTTATGTTTCAATCCTTCATTTTTCCCTTCCTAATAGCCTTATTCTTTCCTATATTGATGATTTCGCATTGACAGTATCTTCCTCTTCCTACCACCGCAATGTTCAGCTACAGCAAGTGTTTTTTTCCTAGATCAAGCACCACAGGGTAGGGCGCAATGTTCCCTTTCCAGTTCCCAAGACAGACCTTCTACACTGGCGCACTAGGAACCAGCATGGCTCTCCTTGAATTATTCTCATACACTTGGATGGGCAGGTCTTCCATCCTGCCAACTCAATCAGCTGGCTTGGCTACTGGGTCACCACGTCCCTTTCCACCTCCACTCTGTTCTCCAAGCGTCTTGCCCTTCATCAATGTACCTTTACTACTGTTCATTGGCTTTCCTCACTATGGGCAGGCCATTCCCCCCCCTGTGATACCGCCTCAGCATCTCCCTACTTCTTTCCATTCTCACCTACTGGGCTGACCTCTTCGTACCATCCCACGGTAAGCTATAGCACATGAACCTCCTCTGGCACCAGATCGAGGGATGGGTTACCAATTGCTTCCGCTCGACCAGACTCTCTTTCCTCCTCCTGGACAGCTTCCTCCCATCTATTACCATCCTATGCGCCCATCTGCATAGGCTTGCCGCACACAGACTGGTGTACGCCCCCCAAGCATCAACTCTGCCATAGGGCGGATGCCCCTGGACGTTCCCTCTCACCTACAATCCTGCGCTCCTGACTCATAGGGCCACCTTGCTAGATGTCTTTAACCCAATATCAAGCATCTCTACTGAATAACTGCTGCTCACACACTTCCTCTCCGCACATACCTCCTGGTGGATTCCATGTCCCACCTTATGATCCCTATCTTAGGCTCCTTGTCCTTCGCCCCTAAACCACGTGCAGATTTCGCACCACTCTTTCCTCCTCCCCCCCCGATACCTGCCATGCGAGCCGCCTACACTGGCCTTAGGAGGCAGGCCAACCAGACCCTTATCATTGACTGAGGAGAGGCCTGTCCTCCCCCACCCTACTTCCCCTACAAACTACCCCGGTCCCTACACCCTTTAATAGGCATAGGCAAGAGCATGGCGGGCCGCATTCATTAGTTGCATATCTACAAGACCTACCTGGCCCTCCACACATCTTAGTCCTCTGTGGGGGAGCCCACCCACTGTCCACGATCCTGATACTATGATGAACACTTCCAGCATGCCATACTATCCTGCATGGCCACCGCCAATGCCAGCATGTGCCGCCTCCAAGGCGTCATGGGTATAGGCCCCTCCGACCCCTGGTGGTCCTCCTTACCACTCCTCATCTACCTGGTCGCCTATTTAGGTGACAATCAGGTTGGCTCCCCGCTGACATGCTACTGTCGCCGGCCCCTTCTCGGTCTCATTTGGTCGCCCCCACCCACCCAAGGTCCCCTGCCCGTCTGCTTTTTTTCTCCACATGTTCTTAGAATCTGTGGTTTTTCCTTACTTCAAGGCTTGGTTACTGTATGTTTTCTAGGCTGGTTTTTCCTTACTTGATTTTACCCTATGTGGTGTATGGACAGTTACCAGTCTAGAGAGAGTTTTATGTGACGATGGTTTCCTTGGTGTTTAGCTTTTGGGAATAAGGTTTTGTTTATGCCATAGCTAACGCTGCACGCATATACTTGTACCTTAACAACGAATATATGATATATGAAAAAAAAAAAGAAAAACCAGACGGTAGTTAGGACTCTTCCTGCAACCATCTAAGTTCTTTCCTATACAATTATTTTACCTCTTTACTGCTCCTCTCCTCTATTGGCCTTGTGTGATAGGAACTATAGGGTTTTGCTATCAATACAATGTAGGCATCGACCTAAGAACAATAGTGGATCCTCGCCTAGTACTACTCGTTTTAATATTAATCCTAGCTTTGTAGCTGCAACTAGCGCCACACCCGATACCGCACTATAAGGATAGCCCAGTTATATAAAACCAACTAACAGAGAAGTAGGTACCTAGTGTTAGTTAGCGGACAGCATAGGATATAAACCTTTTGTTGCATCATAGTAGCTCCACCTAACTACAAATTGGCGGACTTTATAGACAACAAAATCGACCTCACAGAGGGATAAAGCGATAGCTCCATACTTGGTCCGGCACTCAAAGAAGCAGTCAACACACACCTATCCACAAGCCAGTTATAAAGGACTGCAAGCTTAGTCACACTTGTACCTCCCTCACCAGCAGGATCCCTAGAACCCCAAACACCAAGAGCATAAAGAAGGTTTGCTTCAGGAGCAGAGACTGTGGGTAGGGGAGCAGGAATTACTAGCAGGATTCAGAACTACACATTTCCAAGAAATCCTCAACCTGATCAACAATCAGCGAGAAACAACCTACATCAGCATCAAAGTTGTGAAACCGCCTACGGTCTATGGACCAAGGACCAAACTACTAACTTTCTTAGTACAATGCCAATTATACTTTGAAGCGACACGAGAAACACGATATATACAATGCATTAACTAAGTCAAAAGCCTACTAAGGGACACAGCTGCAAGCTGGATAACTCCATATGCAGAAGGACGCAAGATAGGTACCTGGACTACCTTTAAGGAATTCACTGCAGCACTCAAAGACCAGTTAGTGGATGTGGATGCAAAAATGCACCAGGGACAAAGCTCAACTGGCTAAGGCAAGGCAAGAAACCAATTACTGCATACTGGAATGATTTCTGCCTGTCAGCCACAGAGGCCAATGAGGAGAATCGAATATCAAGGAGACAGTTCCGGAGCGGAATCAACCAAACGGTCCAAGACTCATGGGCAGACGACCACATGTTGGCTACTAATGTCGATGACCTCGTGGTGTGGGTAATTCGGAAAGAAAACGGGATCAATATACTCAAACACCTTTGTGGAAACAACAGTACCTTTATCCGAAAACATGAAACAGCTAGAAATGATAATAGAACCTGGAGATCGGGCAACATTATGGAGACCCGAGTAGAATTGATAGACCTGGATACGACGAAAAGACCCCCATGACTGAACCTCTCATGAATAGAATTTACAAGTAGAAGGGACAACAAACTATGACCAGAATGCGCTAGACCAGGGCACAAATTCAGTGACTACCGAAATCGAGGGGATGAGAAGGAATATACTATGGACTTCAACAGCAATACCAACAATAACCGCTGGAAACTATGAACCAATCTGTGTGAATTGGAGACTAGAAAAGCACCTGATGAATCAGGAAACGATGAGAGTCCGCTGAGAGAGAGGGGCTGCTGGACCAGACAACCAAAACCAATGGAATCGGCAACATTTACATGGTTACTTGCACATACGGAAAACTTGGAACAATAAAAAGACAATGCCATGCTCAACATGCAAGTACATAGCAATGACATGGTAGTGATCATTCAGAGCATTATTGACTCAGGCGCTACAGAAAACTTTATCGATAAAGAATTCCTCCAACGACAGCGCATATGAATGAAGAAAGCAAAAGAAATATAGGATATCCACCTAGCAGATGGGCAGCCAAGCGCGATGGGACCTATTACACATATAGCGGAGGTACCTTTGGACAATGGCAGCTATAGGGAAGGGGCAACCTTCTAAATCACAGCTTTGCCCAATCATGAGTCCATTTTAGGGATGATATGGTTAAGAAGAAACAAACCCATGACCGATTGGGAATGCAACAAGATTACTTTCGATAGGGAGAGGTGTTGAACACTATGCCTCGAAAGCACGCCAGCTGTGGACCTAGTCCTTGAACCAGATGCCCTGGTAGAGAATTTAACTATAAAATTCTCCAAGATCCAGACTAAGGATGTCCTGAACATCGAGATACGAAGACTACAGGAAACTGCAATGAATCCAACCAATGGATGAGTAAGGGCAGCAGGATAGGACCTGAATGCAAGGGAAAAATAAGTCCTGATACCAGTAACTGGTATCGGTTACTATTGATAAGGCTGACAAGGCTAACAGAAACTAGCATGGCTAGTAAGGCGTTAGTTTGTTCCATGATTGGTTTCAAGTATGGTTTGATACTTAGTTTGTATTATGTTGGGTTTCATGTATCACCCTGATACCAGATATGTTTAATGCTTTGTTTGATGTATCGGGATGAAACATATTTTTTTTGCAGTACTGTTGAGGTGCATGAGGTATTTGTTTTATTCGAGGAGTTTACAGGAGGAGCTTAGTTATATCCTTTGATTAGAAATCAAATGGAAGAATATGGAAAGCTTTGGAAAAAGCGAGATTGTATATTTAAGTTTAGCGCTCTGGAGCTTAGACAGGGCAGACTTTGACAGACAGTGTTATTCAATATAATTGATATAGCAGTTACTTTTTTTTATTTTGCACCAAACTACAGCATGTAAGTCTAGGACTTAGCGAGGTCGGTGATAATGTAAACGACGGCTGTTAAACAACTTATCGAGATCTCCGCTAGTACTATTCAAATGAATTTCCTACAATTTGAGATATGAGTTACTATCGTTATACCTTACCAAGACGCATTCCACTTGGTGCCTTATACACCCAGTGAGGCATTATGATATTTTTAACTACAACAAGTAGTTGAGTTGGAAGCTGGTTGTGGTTTGGAAACCTCAGGCTTACAAGAAGTTACCCAGAATAGTTGATTAGAGACTTCAGACGAGGTCAGGTAAGGAGATCCGGTGACAGGAACTTACCAAAAAGAAAGGCAGTCAGAGCACCAAAGCCGAACAATCAACGGCATCCTGTTTCAAAGTAGACAAAGAAGGAAGACAGTTATCACGAGACCAAGAGGAGCAATTGCTAGAGGAATCAGAGAAAGAACTAGCCCTAGGGAAAGCGAGGACTCCCTGAGAGTTCCCCGGTACGCCAAAGGGATTGAAGGGAGAGTAAGCAGGAACACCCCAGGACGGTCCAAGGAGCTCAGACAGCGAAGAGAGCTCTGATAGCTCCTTTGATTCTGAAGATACTTCCAATCTAGGACCTAGTAATGCGCCAGTAGCCACAGAATGATCACCAGCAACTACAGCGAATCATTGCATCAAGGTTCCTACACCAAAGAATTTCGATGGTGAACAAGAAGACCTAAAGCTAGAAACCTTCGATCTTTGGTACTAGTCAATCCATTTATACCTAAAACTACATGGAGTCTTCTCGAAAACAAACCGAGCCGGAAACTATTGGAAACTGTACAAATATGGGCGAGCTCAAGAAGCTGCTTTACAGGTGTCAGAAACCTATGGCGAAGACTTAAGAAGAGATTAGCTTCTTGATTGGTTAAGAGAACGATTCTAGTCATCCAGACAGAAGGATAACATATACAAAGTATTTCACAAGAATGAGCAAGTCAAGAGGGGAAAGACAAAGAGCATCAAAACGGTAGCTACAGACCTGTAGATGTAGAGATCAGGACTACCAGATGGCACATTTCCGTTTATGCTTTGATCCAAAGGTTCTTCTAATGTATAGACTCTAGGCTGAGGCGAGATGTCGAAACATAGTATGATTCTAGCCGAACAATCCTTGACACGATTGCCTATGCAGAGAGACTTGATGCAAGCCTCCACGATATAGGAGCCTATGGAAAGAATACGCAGAAAGTTCGATAATAGGAAGTCAACTCCAAGAAGGACTACAAACCGCAATAAAAGCAAAACGAATCTAGCAAAACAAAGACTCCAAGAGAAAAGTGAGCATGCATTACCTGCGGAGGGAAAGGACATATGTCAAAGGGTTGTTCCAATAAGACCGAGAATGGCAAAGGAAAGACACTACATTAGGAAATATCATTGAACGGAGTTGAAGAAGTCTGCAGCGAGAAAGAAGTATACGTCAATGCATTAGAAGTCGAAACTAAGTGATATGCGCAATAGACGCTACCTACAGGTGGCAGGAGTAATAAAGCATTGGAAGGAACAATTCTAATTATAGGCAAACACGCTAAAGTATAGTTTGATACAGGAACAATAGGACCCGACCTATTAAATGCAACCTTTGTCACTACACATGGAATCCCATAGTACGAAATGGTATCTCCTGCAACTATTCATATAGCCATGAATGGGTAACGATCTGAATCTAGGAAAGAATGTAATGCCAGCATAACAATAGTGAAGATGATGACTACTCGCAATAGAATGATCCTTATAAACTTACCCAAGTACCATGCCGTGCTAGAAATGCCATTCCTATCGTGAAACAAACCATAAGTTGAATGTGGAAAACTGAGGATTCATTTTCTAGACCCCAAGATATAGATCAATTGGATCCCAACAAGTGCCAGAATTCGTGCAGCAGTGACAAGCACAGACGAGATGAAGGAACAAAACCCGTAGGTATTCCCAAATCTGATTCCTGAAAGGTTACCACCTTTAAGGAAGTTTAACCAACGAATAAGATTTAAAGATCCAGAGAATCTGTAGAGGATGCCAACATACACAGTACCTGAAAAGTACAAGATTCAACTCAAGGCATGGCTGGACCAGAAACAGTGAGAAGAAGTTATCAAATGAGCAGAAGTGCCAGTAGAAGCACTAATGTTTGTGTTAGTCAAATGGAAGACTGATGGCAGAATCCGATGTCTAGCAGACCTTACAGCAAGATCTGACAACAGTCATAAGGATGACGAACCTATTACGATCCAAAGAAGATTACACAGTGCATTAGCAAGGCCTCGATATAGAAGCAAGATCGACCTAATGGATGCCCATTTTCAAACCAGAGTTCATCCCAATGATGTCAAATATAACGGTTTTACAACACCCGTCTCAGGTTTTCATCAACAAAGTTATGCTACTAGGATACATGAATCCACCACGACAAATTGTGAGGATCATGTTAGATCTATTCACCGCTTACATAGGTGAATTTGTCAGGGTATATATTGATGATATACGAATATTCTCCGATTCAGAGTCCGACCACTGGCAAGACATTAAAGAGGTCTGTTACAGGTTGGAAAAAGCAGAATTCTTTGCATGCAGAAAGAGGTCAGATATCTTTGCAAAGAAATTACAGGTATTTGGCCACGTCATCGAAGACCAGGGGCTTCGAGCTTCCCTTGAAAAGAACAGGAGGATTGAGGAGTGGGAAACACCAAAGAATTAGTAGCAACTCCAGGAGTTCCTAGGATTGGTAAACTACATTAGCCAATTCTTACCATATATATCGACGATAACAGTACCCTTGACGGATCTTGCTGAACATGAGGAGTTTGTCTAGAGATCAACACATGATCAATGCATTGAGACTATGAAGGAATTCGCTAAACAGAATCAGGTTATGAGACCGTTCAACAACACCTTAAGACAAAAGATATAGCTTATTATATATGTCTCTGATAAAAGGTATGAGCTTGGGTAGGACAACAAGACACATAGGTAACCGCGAGACCTACGTCATTGCACAGGAAGCTATTCACCCGTCACAAATTAATATCTGAACTACCGTTATGGAGGCACTTGCAATTTTAGATTCCTTAACCTCCTTTGATCATATTCTTGCAGGGCATGAATTTACGATCATAACTGAGCACCAACCATTGGTGTACCTGAAAACAGCCAAGAACCCCTCACACAAGCAGCTGTGGTGGCGAACCCATTTGGGAAAATATGAGGCTAGGATATTTTATAGGCCTAGGAAGGGAAACTATTTAGCAGACGCCCTTTCCCGCCTTCATGATCAATTTGATCCAGAACCAAACTACGCTTAAGACCCTACCAACGAAGAAGTTTCAAACCCTCACAAACTACTCTTTACATCCTCAAATATGTTGCGCTTTGAACCACTTTCTGTTTTTAGAATTAGTTTCCTCGGATAAGTCTGATTGCTCTATCAGGGCAGGAATTGATTGGGGAGACAGGGTCACCATCGAGATTAGGGATGACAAGAGTAATTATGCAGCTATGCACTGGAGCGCATGCTATGATCTTCAGTGTACCAGCCATGAGAACGAGAAGCTGAAGGACTAGAGAGTTCTACCAGAGCTGGTCTCTACCTACGAAGAAAGGAATTGCATCTTGCTACCTTGACGGCCCGTACAGGACCTGGATGCTATCAGGAAACATTTGAACGAACTACTAAGAGACATGAGTTTAGAATATCAGGACCAGTAGAGTCCTTACCAACAACCATCCAAGGAGCCTAAGCGGACCCTCTACTCCACCGCGGCACTCGGCCAAACAAGGCTTATACCAGTCATCGAAGCACCTACGGTCCCTCAGCACCAGCGTACACTCTACGACCGTTACGAGGACGAGGAGTAGGAAGTACCACACCTGGAGCGAGTTCAGGATGAACGTGATACGGCAGCAGTGGTGGCAGAATTGAGCATCCAATGGAGAAGAGAGATAGTGGAAGCTTTCAGGAACGATGACATCTACAGGCAGGCTTCCGATGCTAGCAATATTGGGAGAGGTGGCAAGCTATCCCACTATAGTATCGGCGATGGACTGATGTATGCAACGACCAGGGGTGGTTAGGATTTCCTATCCGGACCTATGGGACATGCTGTTACGGGGTAGCCAATTCGGTACTGCCGAATTGTCTAGGCCAGGCTTGTATCGTGAGGGTCAGAGAACTGTCAGGATAGCTGCTGGAAGAATAAAGTCAAAAAAGGTAAAGATCGTTCTCGAAAGCTTTAACCTTCTTTTAACTTATAACTGTATATATTATATAGGTATCTTATCCGTTGCTTGATTATCCCTTAACTATCGGGTTTTTAGTTTGGATTTTTGATTGATTTTGATTATTATCTCATATATTCGCTGTTAACCTACAGGAACCTGAATGGAGCGCTAGCTATGGCATAAACGAAATATTAATTCCAACCATGCAAAACAAAAGAAATGACAGTACAAGTTCTCCCCTAGTGATGACTATACCGTCCCCGCGCCCAGCAATGGCGACTAATTCAAAAATTATAGAGTGAAATGATACCAAAAGAAATCATAACCGAAAGGAAAGATATAAATATAAAAGGAAAGTCAAACCGCTCAGTCTGAGTCGTAGTCGGAGGAGGAGGAGGCTGCAGTAGCAAAAACTGCTGGCATGGTAGGCGGGAAGTTTGTGCAAATGGCGCAGACGTATGAGGAAAGACCAAGAACCATGTCCAGGTCGGCCCAAACTGGAGAGCCATGGTCCATTGTAGACAGCTTCGGGAAGTAAAGCTGGTGTTCTCGGGACTTGGAGGGGCAGTGGAGAATTGCATGCTCGAAGGTTTCATCCTCTGAGTCGCAGGAAGGGCAGGTAGGTGAGCGATCGGCATCGTTCCATGAGGGTTGAGCAGCAAGATAGCTCTTGCCAGCGCGCATTTGGTGGATTCGCCCAGCTGTGAAGCGGTCAAGGCCCATGAAGACATGTGGGCGAAGGGACGGCTTGTACTGGTAGTAAGGAGGGGGTGGGGACAGGAGTGTCCAATCAGTGAGGAGGTCCTTTCTGCACTCCTCCTTCAACAATTTGTAGGAGATAGCACCTGGGATCGGAGCAGGGGGGGCAGAGACAGTGCCCGGTAGGAGGTGTGAGTTTATCTGTCGGAGTTTGAAACCGGCCGGTGCCACCTTGACCAAGAGGTAGCACATTGCATCGATTGGTAGGTGACAGCGGACGGCGGGTATGGGCCCTGGTTGGTTCTAGCGGAGGGGGATGTAGTTGGCCCTAAGGCCACGAAGGAGGTGGCGGGAGGAGTCCCCTGCCCTAAAATTGGAGTAGGATGGAAATGATGGGGGCAGCCAGGCTGCTGCTGGGTTGATCTCGGGAGGGGAACAGGCCAACCGGAGTGCGGCCATCCTCCGGCGATGGGGGAGGAGCGAGTTGAGAGGGGGGAGGCAAGCCTCACAGGGCAGGATAGATACGGGAGTCGATGAGAAGCAGTTAGTGACCAATCGTTGGACCTTCCTCCAAAAGACCTCCCTCTTACCAATCATCGCAGCATTGGGGACGAGGAGGTCAGCTCCGTATGTGAGGATCGGTAGCAGCAGGCCCATGGCCAGTCTACGGTTCAGGTAGGGTACTATGCCTATGCCAGGAGGAGTGAGTTGCTTGATGAGCCCAAAGGCCCCTTGAGCGAGGCCTAGTCTCTTGAGGAAGTGGGTGGAGGTTTCCATCGAGGGTGAGAACCAGTATCCTAGCCAGCAGACTATGGAAGAGGGGTGGAAGAGAATACGATCGAGAGAGACCGGGGCCAGTGAGGGGGGAGAGCGATCCCTTGGAGTTCGCCAGTGGATGAGTTCGGTTTTGGGGATGGAGAATGAGACTCCAAGTGGGGTTGCCTTCTTGCAGAGGCGGGTGTACTAATGTTGAAGAGGCTGTGTGTTCCTCCGGGATGACCAAGACCCAACAGTGACAGTAAAATCATCAACATGGGAAAACATAATCCCCTTTGGGATAGACAAGTGCAGGGAAGAAACATAAATTAAAAATAACAAAGGAGAGATAGGAGAGCCCTGGGGGGCACCCACTTGAACAGGTAAGAAAATATTAGGGGAGCCTTGAAAAATCAAGGGGTATTTGCGGTAAGTCAAAAAGGAACGAACCCAAGAAACCATATAAGGAGATTTGCCTTTGGCGCGAAGTAGGGGGATAAACAGGTACAGGAAATATTATCAAAGCCTCCTTTGATATCAAGGAAGAGGGTAGAGGTCTTGAGGCCTGCATGTTGGAGCAGGCGGTCCTCGTGAGTGAGGGCAGCACATGCCTCAAAGTTGCTGAGGCCGGGGAGTGATCCACATTGGTTTGGGTGGATGAGGCCAACGGTACAGGCCATTAGCGAAAGGCGGGTTGCCATTATCCTTTCCAGAATCTTGGAAACAGTTTCCAGGAGGACAATGACTCAGTAGGAGGAGGGGGAGTTAAAATCAGATTTGCCAGGCTTGGAGAGGACAATGCCATTGGCTCTTTTAAGGGAGGAGGGGTGGAAGCCATTGGTCAGCAGGGGACCTAGGAGGGAGGTGAGGAAGGTGGGGTTGATGTTGTTGATCCTTTGCCATATGCCATAGGGGATCAGGTCGGGCCCCGGGGCTGTGGTGTTGGAGAACTTCCGGAGGGCGAGGGAGACCTCCTGTTTCGGAAGTGGCAGGAAGTCCGCGAACGGTCGCAGGATGCATGGCGAGGATTGGGGGTCTTTAGGAGGAAAAAAGTGATGCAGGAGGGAGGTGTTGACTTCGTCGGGTGTCGTGGCGTTGGGAAAGGAGTGGAACCGATCAGGGGGGCGCCTGTAACGGGGGCACCCTGTAGGAAGATGGATCCTAAGGTTGCGACCGCACCAAAAGAC